>JAWNNU010001270.1:0-136632 GCA_035044585.1 Scaptomyza polygonia | reverse complement strand
TTTTCAAGATAGAAAAAGAGAAAAAGTAAATAAGCACAACAAAGTTAAAGCAAATCTGGTAGTTTATTTAATGCTCATTGTAAAGTTGCTAATGCTTCTTGAGCAGATTTTAGTTACTCTTGATTTTATATTGACCCAGGGCTTATATATCCTGACTTAGGAATATTCAAGACTTACATCTAGATTATCTCTTTTTTTTGAGTTTGTCAGACTTAAAGTTGCTTCTTTAAATAACCTTCTTCCATTGTATCTAATCACAGTTATATTTCACTCTAAAATTGCCTACCGCTTGTCATATAGTACTAAATTTTTGTATTATCTTGTGTTCATTCTTGAACAGTCACTTTTAAGATATCTTTCTTTTTTGCCTAAAAAAACAACGATTTATGACAAACAAACAAAGAATTTCAATATTACTAGCACCTAAAAATGCCTCAAACAAAAATAAAAATAAATGAAACAGATACTCAAGAGCTTGTCAGAAAGGAATTTATATATTTATGCTTAGGCTTTTTTGGTCGATTGTGAGGGGCATCAAGGCGGTAATAAACAACTCGCAAGCAGTAAATGTATTTTGGGCATTTCAAAGAGTGGGTTAAAAGCTTCACAAAGAAAATATATGAATAAAGCTGCTTTGCGTGCGTGTACAAGGATGAATCTGGAACAACTTTGAATTTATATTAAGTTATAAATGTTCGTCGCGTTTCGCATTCGCTCTGTAGTGCAATGGAAGTACTGAGTTCTTAAAATGTAAACCTTAACTTGATTACCTCAAGCGTTTACTGTGACTTATAAACAAGGCCATCTAAGTGACATAAACTTAGGGCTGCCATCACCTAAGTTGTCGACGCCGGATAAACACTAGAAAAAGCCCGGACATTTGAGCGAAATATGTTTTTTTCCCCGGACACCTCTGAAAATTTTTTGCAACGAAAACCAAAAACATCTTTTAAGTTCTTTAATTTTTGTTTTAAGTTTTTTTACTTATTTTGGTATTTTTCAGTCCTCCCAATTTTTTCTAAAATATCTTTCTTTTCTAACAAGAATGTGTAAAAGTCGGCACAACTCAGGTTATTGAAATTATATTTGATTTTGATCAGAGAAGAAACTGTGTGTATGTTTAGCGAGTTTCTTTCTTTCGTCCATTACTGCGTGACTAGCGAAAAGACTCTCTCTACATTCGCATTGTGAGCTGGTATGCAAAAATAATATTGTGCGATTTTAGGCAGCTCAGAATAAAAATGAGCATTAGGTGTTTTAAAAAAATTCACCCACAACTGGTTCGCGCTTAAAAGCTTATCGCCGTTAGTAAGGTTCTTGCTATAAGCCTTTAAGTTTGCCCATTCGTCTCTCAGCTTCGTGTCATCGATTTCGATGTTAATTTTCTTGAGAAATATAACTGTTTTTTCTACATTAGCCCATGGAGTGCTTTCAGTAATGTTTGACAACATCATCCAGTTGAATTTGTCAAGGTCCTTCATTGGATTTTCCCACTTCTCTATATAGGATTTCATTTCTCTGTAAAAATCTGAACAATTTTTTTTAAACTCGGTTTTTGTGCTTTCCTCTTGTTTGTTAAAAATATTTTGGCCTTCTGTCTTCTAAGGTTTTATTCAGAGACGCCAATATGTTGCTGGTTTCGATAATGGAGTTATCACTTTTTTCCAACTTTTCAATTTTTCCATGGAAAACGTTCATCACTGAATGAATGAGAATCATATATGCCTCTGATAGTGGGTCTTCAAAAAACTTTTTGATCAAAACGGGTGGTCTCTCCAATCTTTCAAAGTAACTTTTTAAGGACTCGTACATTTTCAAAAGACACAACAATTATGAATTAATTTTTAACTGAGATTTATTTCAAAATATCGTTTATGTTTAAAAAAAATTGCGTTTCCACTGACAAAAAAAGTGTCCGAGTTTTACCCGGACACTTTTAAAAACCCCTGCCGGACGGCCCCCGACACCCTTCAAACTAGGACAAATCTGGGGAATCCCGGACGGATGGCAGCCCTACATAAACTGCATTTCGGCACATGCGAATATTACGCATACGCCATGTGACGGCTATCTATAACTTGGGCTTTCAATACTGCAAACGATGAATGAAATCTATTTTTAAACACTATCCGTCTAGTCGAGCGATAAATTGTAAAACCCCGGCACTCAAGGGTTGGTACGCCTGCAATCTGGCAGCCACTTTTGTGGCCAAACTGTTGCCCATAACGGGCTTATTGCATTAGCCTGTCTACCTTTTTATCTCATTCAAAATATAAGCCAATGTCTGAAAGCTTGTTTAACTTTTAATTTGCAGTGTTATTTGCATATTTGTGAACATTTTTTTATGGAATGAATGAAATGGTTTTTTATTGGAAAATATACAACTTCTTTGTTGTAAAGCGTTTTTTCTTAAACATCATCGAATTTATATATACTCGGATGTATGTCACATTGCCTTAAACTTTAGCTTAGAATAGCTGACTACATTTTAAGAAAAATGCTGTCTGTGTTGTTGCACGACTTGAACAGGTTGCGGGCATTAAGATCTTGTTAAATTTACCTGAAAGCTTTTGTCATTCTTTATATTTGCAAGTCACTTGCAAAAGCACTTTTTAGTGATTTCTTGTCCGGCCAACTTGGCTTTCGATGAGCTCAAACATTTGACGGGATTAACTATGCAATAAAATGCTTGTTTTTGAATTAAAATTTTGGAAAGTTTTCGCAAACCGATTTCGTGTTAGAGATTTGCATATAGCTATATATGTGATATATATTATCAATTTAAACAGCCGGGCTTTCAACTTAAGTCAGCTGAAAGATCCTAAGTATGTCTTTTTATAGTTTTTAAGGTTTTGTTTTGTTTTTATATTTTTATTATTTATAAAAAAAACTTCAAGTTATTGATACGAAAAGCCTTTTCAAACAGATAAAAATATGCTTAATATTAATAACAAAATAAACAACAAATTTTTGGAATGAGAGAAATGTTTTTAATAAATAATCTTTTATTCAGCTTGAAACATACATTTGGAACCGATAGATAATTTAAATTCAACTGCCTCTGGCTGACTTTTAACCATTTGAAACAAACCCCAAATAAATTAAATTAAAGTATCTAAAATAACTTTCATAGCTAATATTAAATTTTTTGAATGTAAATTTTGAAACAAAACATTTTTTAAGAATTGATATTGACATGACAGGAAAGAACAGACCTTTGTTTGTGGCCCATGCTTTCTTTAATTACTTATTAACTTGTTTATTTTAAGAAACAACGATTCCAAGAGGATCTAAGAAGATCTAATTAAAATTAAGCGTTTCAACAAATTTGTAAAAGTGATTTTAATCAGCTTAATAAATTTATTATTTTAATCCATTTATTGAAAAGCTTACTGTATTGAAATAGCTTTCAATCAATTGTTTTTCCACAGTAATCGCATTTATTGTTTGAACTAATTTATTCATTTGTGTGGCTGTTGCAACTTCTAATAATGTTTTTGCATGTTGCGCTCATAACATTCGTTACTTCTGCTTCTCATTACGAGCTTTTATTCCTGCCAATTTATTGAAGCGAAAATCAACTAGTTTATCATCTACACAGCCAAAACATGTGTGAATTTAATTTTGATGCATCCCACTGCGACTTTGATGACATTTTCATTTACTTATTAACTAATCTTACATTTTTTAAATGACGCAAGCCAATAATTGCCAACAACAAAGACAGTTCAAAATCTCTACACATTAAAACTCACACCGGAAACCACATCAAAGAAGACAAAGTCCTTTGGGCTGTGAGAAGACCACAGGCTTTTCTCTCTTACTGAGAGAACGCCTTAACGTTTTAATTGTTTATTTGATGGCTGAACCTAATTGTTCAATGAAATAAGTTTCCTTGTACAGAAACCTTTTCTAGAGAAACAGTTGGCTGTATTTTCAATAAGCAGTTTTCGTAAAAATAATAACATAAGCAAGAAAAACTAACCCACTTATGATTGTTTAAAGTTCAATGCAAAATCAAAAACGATAAGCCCACTTAGACCGTTTTGGGTGAAGTTAGACTTACAGAATCTGTTAATGTTCGTGAAACACTGTTGATGCTAACAGCGGTCAGAACTGTTAACTCTTAACACTAAAAAAAAATTAACTGCCGAAAAGTCGTTGTTACTGTACAAGTTTATTTTGACTCTATTTAAGAACAATAAAATTGTTTGAGGAAATTTCGTGGGCCGGCAAAAAAATTCCCAATAACTTAAGGTAAAGTCGTTTTAGAGAAGGCCAACAATGGACTCTGAGCCTTCTTCTTATTTTTAAGATTACTAAATGCAAAAAGCTTTCGTCTCTATAATATTATTAGCTGGATATAAAGTACAATTACATGCAAAGGCTTTCATGTTAACCGTATATTGTTTCTCATTTCAAGTTTGGTGTTCTCCTCTATGAAAATTTATTTTTATATGCACATTTCTAGTATGCCTCACACTTGTTATTTACAACCCGATGCCCGGCTAAGAATTACGTCTTGTACTATACGACTTTATGCAGTCATAAAGTAGGATCAGTTTCCACTGGCTTATTTTTTCTCCACTTTAATCAAACCTTTGGCAGCTGCAAGTCAAACCAAAATCTTTGTATCCAACACACAAGCATATAAGTATGTTTAAAGTTGTGATTGTCATCTACCAACACACATGCATACAAATATTATTTGCATTATCTCAGCTTAACTGTGCATCAATCATTTAAAATAGCTTGACCCATCATTGCCACATTAACTCGGATGAGGTTTGTTGACTTTTCGTCCATTGTTTGACTCAATCCAACTCAATTCAAAGACCAAATCCATTTACCATATTACCAGCTCTTGTTCTTTTCGCATGTGAATGATTATTCTACAAATAAACAAGCATATAAGTATGTTATTGATGTTGTAGTTGTTTGTGGTGTTACAGGCTTAGTTAACAGAGGACCTGGATTTAAAGTCCGAGCACCCAAATGTATGCATTTTTCTTTATGCTGCTCGCATATTATTATAATGTGTTTTAGGCAGTGTTAGAAAGAGCAGATATACACATACAAAGGAGCATATATATAGTCCATATGTATGTGTAGAAATATTTATCAATGTATATATTGTCCATATATATATATATATATATATATATATATATATATATATATGTAGAAATATTTGTCTATGTTCAGACAATTATCTGTTTTTGATATTGCTTGATCTGCTTTGATAGAAATGAAAGTGCAAACTTTAAAATAGATTATTATTGTGTAAGTTATTTGATGAGTTTATTAAATATTAACATGCCAACAAATTTCTTTAAAAGTGAGACAGCAAAAACAAGCACATTTATTATGGAAATAAACATTGAAACCGTTCTGTATGTTTGACATCAATAATATAATACAGAAAATAAACAAATAGCAATTTGATTTTCTGTTAACAACTCAAAATACAATTAACAAATTGCCTTCGTCTCTCTGATTCAATTCACACTCTTCACGTAGATACACAAATTGTATTTCCATCGTAAATTGACATTTTATTGACTACTGCCGGAACGATTTCCTTTCCTTTTATTACCTTCGACTCAGGTGAATATGTGTGTTCAGTAAACCCATAATATATTTATTCACCATTGCGTGCTTCATTTAACAATCTGGTTAACACGGTGGATACGCATTCCAATTGATGTGGTACAGAAAGCAAGTTGCAGTCAACCTTTTTAGTTATTTATTCATTTATTACTACAGCCATTTTCAATGCGCTGTCCGCGTCAGCCACAATTGAAGGTCAGCTTCTGTAGTTTTGACCCTCAAGCACGTCGCGTCAACGGAATTTAAAATGGCTCAAGAACTAATTTTACTTTCCTTTTACTTAAGCAGTAACTGCAACTTCTATGACAGATAACTAAGAATCAGAATGCATTGCATTCATTAAAGCTATTTTCCTGAGCAAATCTGAACTCATTTGCATTTGACTGGCAGTCGGCAGTCTCCTAGCTGAATTTGGTTTGTGGCGGACAGCACGCAACAAGCGCAGACATCTGCAGTTATGGTGCATGAGAATGCCACCGATTGTGGTAACTAGAAGGAGCACACTGAAACAGGCGGATAGACAGTTTGTACAGAACAACAGAAACAACATATTTCCTGTTCGTGCCAATACAACAACTTAATAAAAGTAAGTTAGGGTGTGGATATCGGAATTCAACTGTTTTATCACAACAGACGTCAAAACAATATCCGGCAGCCAAAGTCGCAAATATTATGACCCAATTCTTCGGTCTGATAAAGTTAGAGGCATACGTTGGCATACTTACCTTTATTTCACTAGTTAAAAATATGTATTTAAATAGATAAATTTATAGGAACTAAATAGACATACTAGTCGGTGCAATAGCAGAATTTAGAATCATTTCAATCTTTGGCTAGCTACACAAGTCACCTTTAGACCACGTTATCGTTTCGGTTTCAATTATGTCATATTTTATTGAAGCTATCAATGAAATACTGTTATAGTAGATTTTTGGTTATTGTTAATCTCAAATTAATATTCCAGTTTTCTATAACCTCTAATGAAGTTGATCAATACTTTAATAATATAAAAGAACAGATAAGTAAATTAGTCTAAGGACCCAAAAAGACCATCATCTTGATTTGTCAACACATTATTTAGATCAGTTAAGAAACACTTGAGATATCGTTTATTAAAGTTAACAAAAGTGCACAGGGGAATGAGCTAGAATTTTGTGTTAACCTGTGCAAACATGTGTGGGCAAACATGAATCCTTTTAAAAGTATCTTTCATCCCAGCATTCTCAACCAGAGACTGTTTTATTGTGTTTTTGATTTGATTGCAACTAACAGATAAAAATAGACCTGATTGCACTGTGGTGCGGATACGGCAGAGGTGTACGCTGCCTCAAAAATTGTCTGATGCAGATGGGGATGCCAAAAAGCTATCTTCCTTCCGAATTTGGTGACTCTAGCTCAAAATTTGTTAAAGATAGGGAAAGGGGGGCTGTGGGCGGTATGGGTTCGTCGCATCCAATGTTTTTTATTCAGATCTTTGTCGGATAGCAACTGCTATCTTCCTACCAAGTTTAGTGACCACAGCCTAAAAATGGTAAAAGTGGTGGCTGGGGGCGGTTTGGGGGTCTTCCTATTTTCCTACCAAATTTGATGACTCTAACTTAAACACTATGAAAGATACACGCATTCCTTTTCTATGCGAAGCGTTGGGGCGGTTGGAGGTGGCTAGGGCAGTATGGAAAGGCATGGCATCCAAAGTTTTTCTAAATTTGATTAGGGGTCTCAACACCTATCTTGGCACCAAATTTGGTGGCTCTGGCTCAAAAACTGTAGAAGATATTTGGATTGCGTAGGGCTGGGGGCGGAATGGGTGGGCGTGGCTTCAAAATTTAGGATGCAGTTTTTTGGGGGTTGTTAGTAGCTATTTTTTCCCTAAATGTGGTAGTTCTAGCTGTAAAGCTGTGTGAAATAGCTGGGTTTATTGAATTTGAGTTATCGAATTTATCGATTTGTCAGCCCCCTAGTTATCGTAGAGCTCCAATCTTGACATTTTAATTTACTATGCCATAGATAAAGAGATTTGCAAAGCTTAAGCCACTAACTTGAAGGGTGTGGAAAAAAGTTGCGAGCATACGGACGGACAGACACCATGACGGAAATTGCTTAAATCCAATATACTCTTTACCTTCGCTATCGAGTATAAAAAATTATACACACAACCATTCACGCCGAAGAACTGTCCACAAATTAATTGAAAGTGAATTGCTTCATTTGCAATATCAATAATTCATTTGATACAATACACAAGCAGTAACAAGTAAGAAGGCTCTAGTCGGGATAGCCCGACCAGAAGATACACTGAACCCAGTTGCAGTCCTTCCATCCTAAAAGTATGCTTCAAATAATGATCGCTTTAAACAAAACTCACAACTGACTTAACTTTACGATATCTTTGGTGTTTCTTAACCGATTTGGACGAAATTTTGAGAAAATTTCTATCGTTACCCATTACACCAACCCCCATTTTTACATTTTCCCAAATTCGATATTTTTTGTTATCGATTCCATGTGTATATCGAAAAACAGAAAAGTTATCGATAATTTGAAACAAACTTGTTCTGCTTATGGTATAGGAGAACTTATATTCCAAATCTGAAGTCTCTAGCTTTTGTAGTCTCTGAGATCTACGCGTTCATACAGACGGACAGACGGACAGACGGACAGACAGACAGACGGACAGACGGACGGACAGACGGACGGACAGACGGACATGGCCATATCGACTCGGCTATTGATACTGATCAAGAATATTTAATTACATATGGGGTCTTCTGGGCAAATATTTTATTTAGGAGACTATGGTTGGGAGGGTAATGATAGAGGGAATTGGCAAACAACACCTAAGCCCCCCCCTCTAGCTTAACTACTATTACGTGCTTCATTTTTCTCATTTTTGTTATATTTTCTTTTAGCTGTTTATTGAGAGTGTTCGCACTTTGGCCATGTGGTCTTCGGATGAGGATTGTCTCATCTCCGTTTTAGTTTCAGGAGGGACTCTATAATAAAACCGTGGTGTAGCCATCATTAGTCAGCAGCAAAAAAACCCCCCCACATCTCCCGCTAGAGCTAGGAATCAATGGGTCCCGCTCCGCTGCCTGCTTAATTATCGACCAGTCTGACTTGGTGGTTGACAACTGGGAGTACCCCACAAGAATAATACCCTATGATTGTCGACCTTGGCGAAAGGAAATTTTCTGACGCTACCAGTTTTTGACGTTTCCCCCTACGCTACACCTTCCAATAACCAAGATTCAAACAAAAATTTATTTTTCATTCATATTCCAGCGCTCGGGCTAAACACTCCAAAAATTTGGAAGTGCAATATTTATTAAGTTTGTGGTTTTTTGTTGCTCACAATATCTGTTTTGATTTTCTAACCGATCTAATCAATCCATAACGGCTAAACAACAAGATACATTCCTTAGCCAACCCATGGTAAATATGTATGGTATCATATCTTTTTCTTCCAGCTATAAATTGTGCGTTTCATTTGCAATTTTGAATGACAGATGCTATTTTTTATGTTTTTAATCGCGCGTTTTTGATGCTTTGCAGATCCCTCTTCCCCGGCTTTCCCCACTTTTTTGTCGAGCGATATTTAGAGTTGGAACGTGGTTTGCGGTTACCCGCGCTCTTATTGCTGCTCTTGGGTTTTGGAGGTTTTCGTGTACGGGCTGACGATGGCTTAGCCGCTCTAACCTGTCGTTTGGGGCACATGACTTGTCCTTTCGTTTTATTACGGGAACCGTTTTTCTTGTCGCTCGTTTGGTATTTTTTGATGTCCCTGCGCACGATTTACACAGCTGCAAGAAACAGTTTTGAATTTGAGTTGATGCCCATGATCTTGATCATACTTACCATTGGCTAAGGAATGCATCTTCTCGATCAGCCATTATTCTGCATAGATAAATCGGCTAGAAAATCAAAGCACATTCTCAGCAAAAAAAAAAAAGCAAACTTAATAATATTTCACTTCGACATTTGTGGAGTTTTCAGCTCGAGCGCTGGAATGTGAATGAAAAATAAATTATTGTGTGAAACGAGGTATTAATGTATTATTTTGAATTTTTCATCGCCAACTTTGAATTATAGATTTGTAACAATATAATTAGCTTTGTGAGTGGGAAGTATTAGAAATTAACATACCCAGGCCTGAAGGATTATCCCTTAATTTGACAGAGATTTGCTTATATAAATTTTTACTCACACACAGACATCATTGGGACGTGACTTCTACTTGTTATTGATAGGTTCTACAGGCGTGCGCCATTTTGCTGCTCATCATTCTCATTATTATCGCCAACATTATCATATTCAACGTAGTCCTAATCACTTGCACTTCGCATTTCGTTAACACGCTTGACCCTGAATCCAATGCCCGAATTGAACGTTCAACGATCACAGGCTTTGAATGTAAGTTTTAACATTAAGGACCTCTTACTACGTTAGCATGCTAGACACAAATAGCAAGAATTTTTAGCACAGTAACTGCAGAAGCTTCATATTTTATTAATTTAAAAATTATTTACCTAATTTTCAAGTGTATTTTAAGTGCAAACAATTGCACATCAAAGTCTGAGAAACTGGGTATAAAAAATCAAATAAAGTTTGTTTTAACTCCTTTTCGGAATAACATAACGGATTTCTTATATAAGAAGAGAATGAACTAGCCAACTTATGATAATGAAATTATGAAATTATATATTAGCAATTATATTGTTGAACAACATATCCACAATAGCACTTATATGTTATAAGGGTATCCAACATTCGTCATGCGCTAGTTTTCACATAAACTTAACGAAATTTGTTCAGTTGATTTCATCCCTCATATTTTTTCTTACCGGGCTACTTACTGTATATGCATGTCGATTTCTAACGAGTTAACTCGAAAAACTACCTCATGTGGTTTTATTAGTTATATTTGCTTTAAAGTGTAATGTTACAACAATAGTTGATATATTAGGATTTCAAGAAATAATTTATTGCTATGGGTTAAGCTGAGAAAAAATTAAGGAATAGGTCGTATAAATTAGTTTGAAAACAATAACAATTCTTCAGTCCATCAACAATCAATTCGTAATTGCAATTCATTTGACTTACAGAAAAGATAAAACCAAAACAATGCCATTGATTCTTCACAATAGTTGACAGAGCTGTAGGAGCTAAACTGGCAGAGCGAATCAGGTCCATTCAATTTGAAAGAACGTCTAAGCCCAAACGCAATCACTTATGTGCCAAAGTTTTTATTGGTTGCAAAACATAAATTCGATGAGTTCCAATGTGTTCATTTGAGCAAACAAATGAATAATGGCTACACCTAAAATTTCAAAAAGTTCGGCAAACGTGAACAATGCATGAAGAGGGCTTTCTACTTGAGAGGGGAGGGCGAAGTATGGAGACAATTGAATATTTACATGTTTGGGATTGCGCTTATCTAGAGGCTTCAATTGAAAGCATTTCCTGCACTTGTATTTTGTAAGAAGCTTAATGGAAGTTGAAAAATCCTTGGATAGGTACAAAATGCTTTGTCAAATCAGAGCAAGTAACTAAGCTCATACGTACGTTAACGCAGATAACCAAACAAAAAAAATAATTTGCTTCAACAATATTAAAAAATAATAACGACAACCACTCACTCAAGACACCGAAGAACAGTGAACAAATGAATTAAAAGTGAAATGCTTCATTTGCAATTTGAATAATTCATTTGACACAACACAAAAGCAGTAAAAAGCGCAGATACATAGCATGAAAACTAACAAAAATAAAAATCCTATGAGACTGAAAGGTGGTGAAAACCGCTGATACCGATACCGATGCTTAATTTGCCAACTTTAAAAATTTAGTACGCTAATGCGATTTATAGAACGTGTCATGTACAACTTGTATTAATCAATCATTAAATATTAAGACATTATATCTGAAACTAGATTTAGAGTCTCGAAATATGGCGATTATCGACCTTTTTGCCATTCAGCTAGATACAAGTTGCAGTTTTGAGTCTAGATAATTTATATTCAGGTTTTTGTGCATTGCAGTTGGTATTGCTCATTTAATACCTACAACTTTGGTTGGCGAGATTAAGATATATCAATGCTCAAAATCCTTAAAATCGAACTCAACGATAAACTCAAACACAAAAAACTTATATTTATATATGCATCCAATACGACATACCTAATAATGCAGAAATTTTAGTTCTTTCCTAGTTTTTGTCGAACCTATTAATTTTCATCACCAAAATATGCTTTGTACTTTAAAATAAATAATTAAGATATATAACTTAACTAAAAAAACAACTAATAGTTCATTAAATTTTATAATATGTTGGAGTTACATGAAACAGTTACACTTATTAAGTTTAAGTTTAATTATGCGTACTTCAGTACTCGCAATAAAGTTTATAAGTTTAATTTAATTTATAAGTGGAGCAACTCTCAGAAAGTTCATAAAAACCAAAACTGCCTAACGACTATGCACAATTTTTGATAGGTGTGAAATTGTATTTATTTTTGGTTTAAATTTGTTGTTATTATTTGGTGTGCATTGCACTCAATGACGGCGCGCTTGCGCCAAGAAGGGCAGCCAGGCAGCCTGCAACATTGTCAGCCAAAAATGGAAACCAGCGGACACAGACACACAGCAAACACAAACACAACAGAGGCTCATAGATTTAAGAAACAAAATTGGATGTTGCCAGAGCTGTGAAGTTGGTCAACAAGATTGCTTTAAGTTGGCCAGTTCCTTGAAGTTGGCTTGTTTTTGTGATTAGTTGAGACACTAGTGACGTGAAGCCAAAAGGAAAACATTTTAAATGGCTACTTCACAGATATTAATATCTTGAAATCAGCTCAAAGTCAAAAGTGACATCATAAAAAAAATAGTTATCATATGTTTATCATATATTTATATATGATTTCGTTTAATGTTTAGTGCACAATTAAACGATGCTGTAATAGGAATTAGCATAGCAAAAGGAAATTACCTTGAATTTTCTTATTAATCAGACAAACTCTAGTAAATAGAGTCACATATGATACATATGAAATGTTCCTGCATATTCACATCTCTTCATTGAATGCTTCCTAACATTTGAATTTGTAAGTAAAAGCTAAAATATTTTATTAATAGTTTAATGTAATCCAGTTCAGCTTTAATTTGCAGCATATTGAATATGACGTACATGACGTATGCGCAATGTGCGCTTGCAACGATTACTCAGAAACGCATTCATACTCTTATTTGAATTTTGTTACTCGCAATTAACCGCATTTTGGCTTCTCTAATTGACTTCCGGGAATCAGCAATTGCTTACTTTGCAGCTTTGTTGCATTGGTCCTCTTGTTGTGGCAACTTTATTGTAACTGCTGCGTTCAAACTTTTGCTACGAAGGTCCAATATTTGCAGTACTCTTTTCTACCATGAATTCTAGCAATGTTATATAACTTAATGCTTTCTAAAATTATAATAAATTACATTAATAGTGATCATATTTATACTAATATCTTTAGACTTAGCAACTCATGGCAGAAAAAGACTAATTTTTTTAGTTAGCAGGGAAGCTAAATTAGTGAAAAAATAACCGATAACTATCAGCATAATTTATTTTTGTACTTAATAATATAATGAGGCAATACAATGACATTGTCCTTGACTAAATTATTTATTTGCAAGCAATCCGTTTTTAATAAGTTGAATCAAGATATGTTCTTAATAAAAGCTTAACGATGAAAAACCGTCCACAAGCTACTAAAACTCTGTAATCAAAACATTAGTATTATTAAACTAAAAATATTTTACAACATTTCAAGCTGCTTGCAAAGCAACAGACCAATGTACCATATTTAGCATAAGGGTTGAAATAGGTAACCATGCCGAATAACGACGATATATATTGGATAGTATAAATGAAAAAATAGCCAAAAATGAATTTAATACCAATTTGTTGCACTCTGTCCAAATGACATATCACTGAATAAGCTGTGGGTTTCGTTACGCAATTTTCTGAAGCAGCAGCATCACAGAAGCGTCCAATGGGGCAGGTGCGAAGGATTTCGTGGCGCCAAAGCAAAAGGTGAATGTGGTGCGGGAGGTGCAGGCAAACAAGTTATTCTCATTGCAGAGGCCTAAGTTTTCGTTGTCGCCGCAACTGGAAGGCAGTTCGGAGCGCTGGAAACATATTTATGGCTTGTCCGCGCAGACCAAGCCGTTGGGGCACGTGAATTCCTAATCCTTTTGAGGGGTACCCTTACCAAGGCACAATTGATATGAAGTCTGATTTATGAAGGCAGCACCGTTGTTAGCCTGGCAGACATTACTTCTGCTTCCGAGTAAGTTCAGTTGCCATCACAGTGCCGACACAATTGAAAACTATTCGAAACAAAATTCATAAACATTTTATCGCGAATTGCGTTAACTAACAATTGAGTTGAAAATTCAGTTTGCTATATGTACATCTTTGTACCTCGTTCTTCTTAGCAAACTTAACAGCACCTTGACACAATTTGTGTGTCTCTAAGTAATATAATTGTTTATCTTTCTGGAATATAGACTCTAATCTAAAACTAATAGCTGAAGAAAATATGAATTAGGAAGTATCTAAGAGTTAAATTATATTGCGTTTTATTTTGTTATTATTTTAAATGAATTTTAATGAACCACTATCTGCACATAGAGATTTTTTTTATTAGGTTCACTTGTACCTAAATTGAAAAAGAATTGACTTTTATTGTGGATAGTTTAGAGTTGAATGTATTTTCTATAACAATAACAACATAAACACCGTTATGAAATGTGTATTTTAGGTTCATTTTATTTAGCTTATTATATGAAGAATGAAATTTTGAATTGAATATTTTCGCAAGCATTCTTTGAACAAAGAAAGTTCTTACTTCACATTGAAAACTTAGCAACAAAGTAAACAAGAGGAACTTTAACTTAAACTGGAGTCATAATCATCATCGTATTAAATAAAGGGGCGTTTTATTATTCCCCATATACATTGTATTTTACATCCACAGATATAGAGATGTTGTCTTTGTAATTTGACATACACATGACAACGGAAATTGCACAATCTGTTGAAATCCAACTATGACAAAATCTGATTGTGGGCGTTGGACATGCAAATGAATTAATTTTATGGCCAAAGGCAAGGAACAATACGCAGTGCCAATTGACCGGTCGGGGTGTATAGAGGTATGGGTTTGAAAGTGGGATTCTGAGGTCAGAAAATAACCATAGCACACACTAATCAAGGCATGAATTGTGAGTAATCTGAGCAATCCAAAAAAAGTTTCCCATTGTGCGGCAAATGGAATGTAGCTGCAACAACTGCAAATGAAAATAATAAAAAAAAAAAAACAATAGAGCCGTTGCGAATTAGAAATTTTGACTTGCGGAAGCATATTTTTTATAATAACGAACCCTGATCACAGGTGCTATAAACAATTATTTAAAGTCATTCAGGAAAACCAGCAAAAAAGTTCACAAAATTATTTGAATTCAATTCATATGTTGCTCAATTTACCAATGCTATTTGACATACCTAAATTGTATTAACCCATGACATTTATGTTGTCTTGGAGGTTTGTTGTGATTGGTTGGCTTTGATTAATTGGACAAGGTTAAGGTTGCTTAATGACAAAGGAAACCACATATGTGGCACAAAACTCGTGATAGCAAAGATCAAACTTCAATAAACTATTATTAGACACTGCATTCAGCTGGTGTAGTTTATAAGGGTTTGTACAGTTGCTTTACACCCTCACAAACATGATGAATTTTTTTTTAAGACCTTAAAAACTTATACCATATATATATAGCAACTGTATATATTGTTTTGATTTCTTTCTTTACATAATCCGAAATAGTAATCTTATTTGTAATCGAAAGTCTGGTGAATATATTTTTGTTTTACTATTTACTTGGGTAATATTTTGTTTCCCTTTATTTGATCTTTATTGCCCCGCACACATTCAGGATCAAAGCATTTTTTACATCAAATATTCGTTTCTCAATTGAAACTTAGATATGCACAATTCAAATACTAAGTTCATTGAAAAAGGTTGTGAACTGGGTATTTATTTATTCAGTTTTGCTCACAGTTCATATTTAACACCTTAAAGCAAATATTGAAATTAAAACTTCAAACATATGAATGCGCATTTTTGTCGAATTGAAGTCATTAAATTCCCACAAGCAAGCGATTATTCGGATAACTTTATGGCTTTTATTTGTTGGCCAACAATGGTTTTGCAAATAAACATGCATTGCGCCTACAAATCAATGCATTTCGTTCATCGTCTAGTATATCTGAAATATTTATGCTATATTTAATTTTATCTTCCATATTTTGGACATTTGCATACTAAGAAATCTGTCAGTCTGCCATTGGCCTCCGTTATTGAATACTTTTGTGCCTCGACATAATGGGCGGCATGCTATTTGTTAAAGTCGTAGCAAAATTCTGTGTTAAATTGGCTGCAATTATATAAAGTTGCTACAAATTTTGTCCACTTAATAGCCTAATCATGAAACAGCTTAGTCCTTTTCAGGTCCCGACAAAATCAAGAACTTGTGTGGTTATGCAAATTTGGGGCTTGTTTTTAATGTGTACAACTTTAGCCTCAACGAAGCGCGATGCAAGCGACAGTTAGAAAATTCAAAAAATGCACAGAGAATTCGTTGAAGTCGAGCCTATTTCTGACACAATTTGTACAAAATGAAAAAAAAGCCACAGTATTTTGTTGGATTTATAAGTCATATAGACTTTTTGGCCACTCAATAGCCTCAAACTCATCAAAGAAATTCTTTGTTACTACTTTGTTATTATTTGCTTAAAAGTAAAATAAGCCAAGCAATTTGAAACTGGCAACTGAACAAAATTATGGAAACAGTCTATTGTGATATTAGCTTCGAGATGAAGCAGCCCACAGACAATTATATGAGAGAGCTTTATTGATAAAGTATAAGTTTATTATGCATGTAGTACGTGTGCTCAGTTTAAGAGTATTTTACGAAATGAACATATAAAGGAATACAATGTAAGCGGCGTACATATATATTAAGTGCTGCCAGATCGCTGCTTTGTGTTTGAGCAATGTTTACAATAGAACGCTAAATATAACACGCCCCCTCAAAGTAGCTGTTCTGCAGATTTTATATAAGTGACGCCCAAGGATGATATACACTCTTGATGCTTAGTGCTGCTTAGGCCTTTGGTGAGTACGTCCGCCGGCATGTATTCTGTCTGCATATATTCAACGGTGATGTCGCCATCCTGGTGCTTTTGCTGTATGAAGTGATGGCGCACGTCGATGTGCTTAGTGCGTGGATGAAAACCTAATCCTCTCACAAACTTCTGAGCGCTCTGATTGTCGTTGAAAAGAACCACGGATACGCATTTTCTACCCACTTTTTTAAGTAGCTCCTTTAGGCCTTAAGGCTTTTTTTACTGCGTCTGACATTGCCAAGTATTCTGCCTCTGTACTTGATAATGCCACAGTGCGCTGTTTTCGCGCATCCCAACTTATGGCTGCGCCAGCCATGACGAATGCAAGACCAGAATAGGAGCGCCTGTCGCTTAAATTTGCACCCCAGTCTGCATCTACTATGCCGTATAAATTTTCGCTTGTTCTCCTGTATAACAAGCCAAACTGCTTCGTACCGCTTAGGTATCGCAGTATGCGTTTTGCCGCTTTCCAGTGTTCCGCTTCATAACAGGAATTAAACTGGCTCAGGAAATTCACGGCATAAGCGATGTCTGGTCTGGTTGTAACTGAAAGAAACATTAAGGCACCTATTAAGTTTGATAAGGGTACCAGATCGCCGCAATGTACACTTCGCTTCTATTGGGGTTAATGCAGGTTTGCATTCTGCCATACCAAATCTCATTAAAATGGTATCAATGTACAGCTCTTGTGAGATGAAGATTTCATGCTTTCCCAAGTTTTGTTGGAAGTCTATGCCCAGGCACGTTTTCACTGGACCGATGTCTTTTATTTCAAATGCATCTCTAAGGCAACTCTTCGTTTGGTCAAGCCACTTTGGATAATTTGACGCTAATAGTAAATCATCAACGTAAATCATGACTATGAGAATTTTCTCCTGCTTCGAACCAATAACTGCACCTGATTTTACTCATCTTCGATCGCTCTGATCCATTTTTTGGCATCGCTTGAACTTTTCGCCTCTTCAATTGTAGTGGGGTCACCTGCCATTGCTGTGAATGCCATTTCGCATTCTATAAACTCGTTCTCAGACGATGGATTAGAACATTGCTCGTTGACGGGCCCGCCGCTCACTTTTGAATCAGCTGGTTGGTATACTTTGCGTGGTCTACCTCTTTTGCCTGTCCTCAAAAGTTTAGGACGCCCTCTGCCATGTTGCTGCAAAACGTCATTGGAATCATCTTCGCTAGATGAGCTCCTGCTTTGTTGTTGCCGCTCATTTATCTTAGTATTTAAAATGCCTTCATCTATGATAATTGCAGAGCTGAAGAGATCCTTGACATCGTTACTTATTATTATCTTACGTTTTTCAGGTGACCATAGTCGATAAGCTTTTGATTCTGTTGAGTAGCAAACCAATACGCATTCTTCGGATTTCGTCTCGAACTTGCCACGGTTGCCGCCCTTTATGATCGCATATGCTTTTGTCCCAAAGATGCGTAGGTGAGCCACTGTTGGAATTTTCTTTGTCCAAAATGTGAATGGTATCTCTCCATTTAAACCTTTTGTGACGCATCGGTTTCGGATGTAACTTGCTGTGTTGACTGCTTCTGCCCAAATAGATGGTGGTGCTCCAGATTGCCGCATCATACATCTAGCCATTTCTATTAATGTTCGATTGTTCCGTTCTGCTATGCCATTTTGCTGCGGAGTATGTGGTGTAAACAGCCTCCGAGCAATTCCATGTTTTCTCAAAAAATCATTAAATTCATTGTTGCAGTATTCGGTACCATTATCCGATTGTAGAGCCGTTATCTTTTTGTTGGTGAAATTCTCCGCTTTTGCTTTATAAGTTTTGAACGCTTCAAATACTTCTGACTTCTGTTTAAAAAAGTATACTTCGCAAAATCTCGAGTGGTCATCAATAAAAGTTACTACATATTTAGAGCCGTTGATTGACTCAGTTCTCATCGGACCGCACACGTCACTGTGTACGATTTCAAGCAGTTCACTGGTTCGCTGTTTGTTGATGCTCTTGTGATTATTTGCAGTTTGTTTTTTGCGTATACAAATTTCACATTTTGATAATTGCGCCTTATTATCAATGTTCATGCCGTAGGTTTTTCCACTTGTAGCCATTCCCTTCAAATCGTTCTCATTAACGTGTAATATGTAATAAAGGTTGCCGTACCTTTTTGCTTTCAGCCAGACTTCTCCTTTGTTTCTCACAATTACTGCTTCATTTTTTCTAAAATGCACCTCGAAGCCATGGTCTGTGATTTTGGAGACAGATAACAAATTTTTGCGTAAATCTTCGACATAGAACACTTCTTTTAGATCGATATTTTCTCTTTTGTTTTTCCCTTTGATTGCAGTCATGGTTATTTTGCCAATGCCGTTTATTCTCGTTGTGTTGTTGTTCGCTAAGTGCAAAGTCTTCTCAATATTTTCCATTCTATGGAATGCGCCTTTACTTGAACTCATAATGAAATAACATAAGGTGGTCCATTCCCAACAGAGCCGCTCTCTCGCTTGTCCAGTATTTTCAGTGCTTCACTGCTTGTTCAACGAGAAGGTTGGGTGCGGACGTATTTTTTCTGTAAAACTTTTTAACCCTAACGTGCCGATAAAAATGGGCTATTGCAATTATTGCCGAAAAACAATTGAAAGTGAAGCAATAAAATTGGTTACTGTGCCAAAATGCGAAAAAAAAAGAAAATTGTGGGAAAAATCCCTAAGTAGCAACTTTGGACCAAATTCAAAAATATGCGAAACGCATTTTAATGCAATCGATTTTAAGTCTGTTACGGGCAAAGGCCAGGAATTTAAGAGACAGCGCCTTATGCCTGATGCTTTGCCGCAAAGAGAGAAAGAGCCGGAACCAGAAATTGTTCAAGTGGGCTACTCAAATGCGAGCACAGAAACAGAGTAAGTTTTCTGCGAAAAAGTAAATGTGTAAATAACAATAATATTATTTTGTATAGTTTCGGATACGACGTATTTGTTGAAAATAAAAAATTGATCAAAAAAATAAGTGATTTGGAAAATCAAGTCAATAATATGAAAGATCAGCTTGAAGGTTTGGTCCGCTTGGAGAATTCTGTTCGAAAAATATTTACGGATACGCAAATTAAAATAATAAAAAGTGTTGGAAAAAGATCGGTTTTTAAGTCTGCAGACATATCAGATGCAATATGTCTACACGCCGCTGGACCACGAGCATATAATCATCTGTTTAAAAAAGGCTATCCACTGCCATGCCGTTCCACGCTATAATGTTGGTTGTCTAATATAGACATTAAGCCGGGGACTCTGGATATGGTCAACGGTTTGATGAAAAATGATGAATTGTCAGAAGTCGATAAGCTGTGTGTTTTAGCTGTCGACGAAATGAAAGTTGCTGCTGCGTATGAGTACAACAGTTCTTCGGATGCCGTATACGAGCCAGCGAACTATGTTCAACTGGCAATCGTTCGAGGATTGATAAAATCGTGGAAGCAACCAGTTTTTTATGACTATAGTAGAAGAATGGACGCGGATACCATTAACGGCATTGTGGAAAAATTGATGGTCCATGGTTACAGAGTAGTGGCCATTGTGTCTGATCAGGGTGCTGGAAACCAACGACTATGGAGTGAGCTCGGCATAACAGAAAGTAGGTGTGAAAACAATTGAACAAATTACATAGAAATTTAAATTTGTCTTATGTTTTAGCAAAATCATGGTTTAGTCATCCAACATGTGGGCATTTTAAGATTTTCGTCTTCTCTGATGCGCCGCATCTTCTAAAGTTGGTCCGCAACCATTATGTTGACACCGGGTTCAATATAAAAGGGAAAAAATTGACAAAGCAAACGGTTCAACAGGCAATAAGTCACTGCAATAACTCTGATGTATCGATATTGTTTAAAGTTAGTGAAAGCCACATTAACATACGTTCGATGGAGCGGCAGAAGGTGAAATTGGCAACACAGTTGTTTTCCAATACAACTGCTAGTGCAATAAGACGCTGCTTTTCGATAGGGTTTGAAGTGGAAAATGCGTGCGAAACGGCCAAACTATTTAAGCTGCTGAATGATTGGTTTGATGTTATTAATTCCAAATTTTCGACATCTAACACAATTGAGTCCACCCAACCATACGGCAAGCAATTGGATTGCCAGAGGAGCATTTTGGTGAAAATGTCAGAGCTAATACGCTCGGACATATTTGGTAAAACTCAAAGACTGCTGCCTTTCTAGAAAGGCATTTTAGTAAATAACGCTTCAATCGACGGGTAATGAGTATAATATCAAGTATTTGTTAACAAGTCGGTTGAACCAAGATATTGTAGAGCATTTTTTTGGTGCTATGAGGTCCAAGGGTGGCCAATACGACCATCCGACACCTCTGCAGTTTAAATACAGGCTAAAAAAATATATCACAGGTATTTACAGTTTAAACAGTCAACCTTAGTTGAAATCAACCAAATTTGAATTGTACAAGTCAAATGTTTATTTATATGTTTCAGCAGACTTGTTTTTGTCCGTAATTGTTGGTAGCTATGTTGTGTTTTTTGTGTTTGTCTTATTTTTTAAGTTATTGTAAGTAATTAATTATACACTTTTATGCAGCTAAGAATACTGAATTGTTGTCTGGTAATGGAGACGTCGAAGAAGATAACACCGCTTGGCTCAATTTAAACGCATGTACTTTAAATACTATTCATACTGTTGAAGTCAAGGAAAATAATAATGAAGAGTTTGACCCTGAAGACGTTGATGCAATAGAGCTCGCTGTTCAATTCGAGGGCAACATAGACGAGATGGCGGAGGATGCCATTGAATATATAGCCGGGTATATTATTAAAAAATTGAGAGTTTATAACAATGACCACACAGACACAACTTTCACCTATGTGGATGAGGTGTCTTGTGGCGGTCTCAAAAAACCTTCAGCAGTATTTAAGCAACAGCTTATGCTTTTAGAAAATGTCTTTAATTTTGTTCTTAAAAAAGAGTTCAGCGTAACAAAAAATATTCATCAAATACTATTGATAGCTGCTGAAAAACTAAATGTCAATATAAATGTTAAAAAATTTTATTTTAAAATTAGAATTTATTTTAGAGTGAAGAACCTTAACAAAAAATTAGCTGTTCAAACGCAAAAGCAACGGTTAAAAATATTAAGTTTTGTTTGTTTTATCAAGAGGGGCGGCTTAGGGTTAATCAACAGACGCTGTCCGCGTTACATTTACACTAAACCATGATGGAATAGCATAAGGTGGTCCCATGGTTGAATTATACAAGGTTAAGTCGTGAGAGCATGCTCGCTCAATTTTTAGGAGCCTGTTGTTAGTCGCAAAGCAGCTGTCAGTTATGAGTGCGGACGAATTTTTCGTGGAATTTTAAGGTTATGTTACTTTTTTAGAACTATGTTTATATGTTTTATACGTTTATACATGTTTCATGTCATTTTATTTCCTTTACATAATCAGTTTAAATTGTTGTTTACACATGTAGCCAAAAACACAGAAATTCTGCGCAATAAAAATGACGTTACATCTGATGACGTTCCTTGGCTGGACTTGGAGTACTATGAATTGCCAAGCGCTAATTTATCACCAAAAAATTTGTCCACCGAATCTGAGGAGCTGTCAGACCTTGACACTTCTCAATTTGAAGAGCTCGAGGAATTGGCTGAAGATGCACTTGAGTATGTGGCTGGCTACATTATAAACAAACACAAATTACAAAATGATGAAAATTCTGACGCAACATTTACATTTGTTGACCAAGTTTCACGTGGCGGCCTCAAGAAGCCATCGAATCAATTTTTAATGTAGCTAACAAAATTGGAAAAGCTGTTTATTTATTATAACAAAAATACATTTGTTTCAAATCGAAATGTTCTAGCTGTTTTGGTTAATGCTTCAAACAACATTGATTTGCCACAAAAAATAAAACAGTTTTTTTTTTAAATCAGAATTCGTTTTAGAATCAAAAACCTTAATTATAAATTAAAATTACAAAAAGATAAGCAAAGAATAATGGGACATCGAAAAATGTTAAAAATATTATTATAAAATTGTTTAATAAATGCTTTTAATATAATTTATACATATGGATTTTCTTTCTTTTAAGTCAAAAATTAACTTCACAATATACAAATGTATTTTCATACAGTGCACGCATTGAACGCTCTGAAATTAGAACCTCTGTTGAAAAATGTAAACAAAATCACACATCGTTCTATCTCGTTTTTGCACACTAAAACAAGACGATGAAGCAATATCGAAGCAGCAACTATGCGCATGGTTGTCTCACTCCGCTCTCTCGTTGCCTAACGAAATATGAGAGCAAATGAGAGCGAGAGTGAGAGCGAAAGAGTAATTTATTTTTTTGGGGTATGTGTGCTTTGCTTGCGTCAATACAACGAAAATTGTACAAAAACGCATATGAATTTATATGCATTTTTTGCTGCAACAAGGACTAATTTGATTAAATAAATGTTACAAAAGAATTTAACAATTCGGCATTTTAAAAGTCTCGCACAAAATAACACAGCAGAACACAAAAAAATCATCCGCGTACGTGCGTCGCTTACAAGTTGTAAGTTACAACGTTCGCAACGAGACTGAATCGTAAGGCAACAGAAAAAGAGGGCAAGCAAAAGAGCGGGACCAAGGTATACTTAACTAGGTAGCATTACTCTCTCTCTTTATTGCCTAAAACGTAAGTACGAAAAATGAGTACGAAAGAGAGCGAGAGCGAGAGAGTAAAGAATGCGTCAACACACCAGTGTTGCCAGATTAGCTTATTTCAGGGGCTAGATCTAGCATATATGAAAATGGAATAGCTTATAAAATTCGCAAAAAGCTTATAGCCTGAAATCTAGCATTTTTCTAAGTTGATATAGCATATTCTAGCATTAATTTATTTTCGTGACTTCAAGGAAATATTTTACATATTTAAAGTGTTTAATACCTTATTCACACTAGGGCACATTTAACATCTAACATCTTACATCAAAGATGTTACGTATGAATTACCCGTTCCAAGTTTTCTCAACATCTTCTGGAAATGTTCCTAATCCAAGTGTTTTTATTTAGTTAGTTTCGATATTTTTGATTCCACCACTAAAAAATTGTCATTCACAACCAAAATGTAAACAATGTCTACGCAAATGAATGGCAAATAATTCATGGCGGGCAACGACAACTGTAACTCAAATGCAAATTATTTATGTTATTTTCATAATATTTTCGAATTTAGAAAGAAAATGTACAGCAAATCGAACAATATGGTCGCCCGAAAAGGAAGCACTCCTGCTGGACTTGTGGGCAGAGTGTATTGATGATTTACGACCTCTATATGACATCCATCTTAATAATAAAAAATATTGTTAAAAACAACATTGACTACTTAACAACTTTGTTTACCAATTGCTCCAATGCACTGTGGAAATCCAAGGGCTTCAAACCCTGCGACGCATTCATCCACCATACATTCTGTTAAAATCTTTTCTGGCAGATAATCTTCGCTAAATTCCACAGCAACTGCTGGACAAAACTCGTGCAGAATATTGCATACACTATTTGGCGAAACACCAAACAGCCGTGCCACCGTCCGATACTCGTCTGCACTCCCCAAAGCGTACAGTGCGATGGCTATGGGCTTTTCGTACTCTATTGCGTATCTAAACGGCGTGTTTTTCTTTCTTAAAACTCCCATTCTCTGCACCTGTAACGAAAATGACGCCTTCTCCATCCGAAAACTTTCTTTAAAAAAGGCTTCATTATTTTTGGGAATATCCTTTTCCCAAAACTCACCAAACCGCATCTAAAAGTTTTTTGATTATTTACCTAGTATTTATTAATTTTTATTTTCACTTACCTGCGCCCAAATCCTCCGAGGCATTGCAACAAGTGCATAAAGTTGCTCATCTTCGAAATCCTCGTCTTCACAGGGTTTATTTAAATAGTCAGCAAGAACAACAATTATTCCCTATTGCTGAGCAACTATAGATATTATCTCTAAATTTCTTTTATCCATTCTTTTGTAATATTTTGTAACGACAAAAAAAATACGTGGTGAAATAAGCGTATTTTTTACAAATGAAGAAGACGCAAGATGTTAAATCTTAAATGTTGCAATGTGAACACAATTTCACATCTTCTCATCGTTCCCCGCATTGTGCCCTAGTGTGAATAGCCTATAACATCTTTTATGTAAGATGTTAAATGTGCCCTAGTGTGAATTGGGTATTACAGTTTACAAATATCGGAGCTTGTTCCTTTATTGCCGATTGTAGCGTGAACCTAATCAATATGATCGTGAATTGGTATTCTAATCGATAGTGGCATCGATATGTCGGTTGATGCATGAGCGATTTTATTCAATTTGGAAGTGTCTAGTGAAGAAGAAGGTTAACAAAAATGCCCAAAATTATTTATAAGCAATTATTTCGCGGATGCATGGCAATCAACAACCAACATTTTTGCTGTAGACACATATGCTGGACGCCCGAAAAAACATATTTGAATTTATAAAATTATTTGAATATTTTAATATATCTTATATTGATGATTTGAAATCACAATTAGATACGGGTTGCGCAGAAGTGGGAAATGTTGCCACACCTACAACTTGCCCTAAAAATATTTAAGCCAAATTAAAAAAATGAGAAATACGTTAATGAATCTGAAAATTCAGAGTTGGATAATTTGTTGACTGACTTAATTTAAATAAAAATCTAATAATTTGTTTGTTTTTCATGAATTTGGATATAGCTTATTAATATGAAATATTGCAAATTTTGCTGTAAAGTATACAATTTTAAAATTAAGTACCTAAACCACAACATTTCCATTAAGAATCAAAAACAGCGTTTGATTGGTAATTAAAAACTGTTATAAATTAAACTTTAAAAAAATTTCTCGTCTTTTATTATAAAAATGCCATATTCAAACCCTACGGACATGCTAAGGGTTAATCAACAATCACATTGCCGCCTCACTCCACACTCAATACGACACTCAGTATACTTTGTTCATTTCACTCGCACATATTGCAAGCATACAATAAGTGGATGGCTGTTGCCGACGGGACCACCTTATGTTATTCCATCATGCACTAAACGTGCTGTTAATTACGGAATGGACCACCTTATGTTATTCCATCATGCTTGAACTCATGTGTGCCGAACATCCACTGTCTAGACATCATGAACTACCGTTTTGCCTCTCTGCATACATACTTTGAATTTCGCTTAGCATACTCTCATTAGTAGCTCTCTCTTCTGTATTTTTTGCGATTCCGTTTTTGTTTCGGCAGTCTTTTGGTATGTGGCGGCCACGCGTTATTTGCAAAACTTAAAAATGCCTAAAGATATATATAAGCAAAAATTCCGCGAATGCTGGCTACAGCCGCCAGATTTTAAAAACTGATTGTGTCGCGATGCTGCAGATAGTAATAAAGCTTATTGCAAATACTGCAAATGCAGTCAACTCAAAAGTTGACCAAATTCGCGCGCACATGGCTACAAAAAAACATGTGCAAAACACTTCATCTTTTAATCAACCAAACCAAATTAGTTTTAGTGCAGTAAAACCGACTGATGTTTGTCGCCAAGAAACTGCATTAGCTATGTTTGTCGCTAAGTGAATTGTGTAAAAACTATTTTGGCGCCAAAGACATTAAATTGCACAGAACCAAGTGCACAAGCCTTATTAAAAATGTGTTGGCTGTGCATTTTAATGAGGATTTAAAAGAGGACCTGGGCAACGAGAAGTTCAGTCTTTTGATTGACGCATGCACCGACATTAGTATAACCAAGCTCCTAGGTAAGTAATAGTAGTTAAAAGAAGCAAATATATTTTAAGTATTGCGGTATTTTCAGGCGTTTCTATAATATAATACAGTACGCAACGTGAGGAAATTATATCGACGCTCCTTTCTCTGGTTCCAATTGAAAGTGGAGGCGCCGAAAACATTACCCATGCCTACTAAATGAGGTTTCTCAGCATAAAATACCCGTATCTAACTTAGTAGGAATCGGCACTGATAATGCGAGCGTTATGGTGGGTAGAAACAAAAGCGTTTATACAGAACTAAAAAAGATCGTGCCATCGTTGGTACTAGTAAAATGTGTTTGCCACTCAGTGCAATTGGCGGTCAATATTGCTTGCAAGCAAGTTTTGCCAGAAGCACTGGAATTTGTTATAAGTGAAACGTACGCATGGTTCTGCAAGAGTTCGGGTAGGCAAATTGCCTATAGAGATTTATATAAATGTATTAATAATGATGAGGTGGAGTGAACTTTAAATCAAGTTTATGTGTTTTAACATATTTAATGGATTTCTATTGTGTTTGTTTAAATATTAACTGTACTAAAAATACCAATTTGAAGTTCATACTTGTCCTACCCGTTTGTAGTAAATGTGTGTTAGTATTTTTAAGTATGTTTAAGTATTTATTTTTATATTGAATTTTATATATCCCAAGGCTCCTCTTAAAATCACCAAAGTCGCTGACACCAGATGGCTATCCATTTAAAATGCAGTAAAACGCATAACGACGCAGTGGATTGAGCTAAAGTTGCTTTTTCAATCTGTAGATGTTTTTAATTCCAAATTTTCGACATCTAACACAATTGAGTCCACCCAACCATACGGCAAGCAATTGGATTGCCAGAGGTGAATTTTGGTGAAAATGTCAGAGCTAGTACGCTCGGACATATTTGGTAAAACTCAAAGACTGCTGCCTTTCTAGAAAGGCATTTTAGTAAATAACGCTTCAATCGACGGGTAATGAGTATAATATCAAGTATTTGTTAACAAGTCGGTTGAACCAAGATATTGTAGAGCATTTTTTTGGTGCTATGAGGTCCAAGGGTGGCCAATACGACCATCCGACACCTCTGCAGTTTAAATACAGGCTAAAAAAATATATCACAGGTATTTACAGTTTAAACAGTCAACCTTAGTTGAAATCAACCAAATTTGAATTGTACAAGTCAAATGTTTATTTATATGTTTCAGCAGACTTGTTTTTGTCCGTAATTGTTGGTAGCTATGTTGTGTTTTTTGTGTTTGTCTTCTTTTTTAAGTTATTGTAAGTAATTAATTATACACTTTTATGCAGCTAAGAATACTGAATTGTTGTCTGGTAATGGAGACGTCGAAGAAGATAACACCGCTTGGCTCAATTTAAACGCATGTACTTTAAATACTATTCATACTGTTGAAGTCAAGGAAAATAATAATGAAGAGTTTGACCCTGAAGACGTTGATGCAATAGAGCTCGCTGTTCAATTCGAGGGCAACATAGACGAGATGGCGGAGGATGCCATTGAATATATAGCCGGGTATATTATTAAAAAATTGAGAGTTTATAACAATGACCACACAGACACAACTTTCACCTATGTGGATGAGGTGTCTTGTGGCGGTCTCAAAAAACCTTCAGCAGTATTTAAGCAACAGCTTATGCTTTTAGAAAATGTCTTTAATTTTGTTCTTAAAAAAGAGTTCAGCGTAACAAAAAATATTCATCAAATACTATTGATAGCTGCTGAAAAACTAAATGTCAATATAAATGTTAAAAAATTTTATTTTAAAATTAGAATTTATTTTAGAGTGAAGAACCTTAACAAAAAATTAGCTGTTCAAACGCAAAAGCAACGGTTAATTGCAAATCCAAAATTTATTAAAATAAGACTATAAAATATTAAGTTTTGTTTGTTTTATCAAGAGGGGCGGCTTAGGGTTAATCAACAGACGCTGTCCGCGTTACATTTACACTAAACCATGATGGAATAGCATAAGGTGGTCCCATGGTTGAATTATACAAGGTTAAGTCGTGAGAGCATGCTCGCTCAATTTTTAGGAGCCTGTTGTTAGTCGCAAAGCAGCTGTCAGTTATGAGTGCGGACGAATTTTTCGTGGAATTTTAAGGTTATGTTACTTTTTTAGAACTATGTTTATATGTTTTATACGTTTATACATGTTTCATGTCATTTTATTTCCTTTACATAATCAGTTTAAATTGTTGTTTACACATGTAGCCAAAAACACAGAAATTCTGCGCAATAAAAATGACGTTACATCTGATGACGTTCCTTGGCTGGACTTGGAGTACTATGAATTGCCAAGCGCTAATTTATCACCAAAAAATTTGTCCACCGAATCTGAGGAGCTGTCAGACCTTGACACTTCTCAATTTGAAGAGCTCGAGGAATTGGCTGAAGATGCACTTGAGTATGTGGCTGGCTACATTATAAACAAACACAAATTACAAAATGATGAAAATTCTGACGCAACATTTACATTTGTTGACCAAGTTTCACGTGGCGGCCTCAAGAAGCCATCGAATCAATTTTTAATGTAGCTAACAAAATTGGAAAAGCTGTTTATTTATTATAACAAAAATACATTTGTTTCAAATCGAAATGTTCTAGCTGTTTTGGTTAATGCTTCAAACAACATTGATTTGCCACAAAAAATAAAACAGTTTTTTTTTTAAATCAGAATTCGTTTTAGAATCAAAAACCTTAATTATAAATTAAAATTACAAAAAGATAAGCAAAGAATAATGGGACATCGAAAAATGTTAAAAATATTATTATAAAATTGTTTAATAAATGCTTTTAATATAATTTATACATATGGATTTTCTTTCTTTTAAGTCAAAAATTAACTTCACAATATACAAATGTATTTTCATACAGTGCACGCATTGAACGCTCTGAAATTAGAACCTCTGTTGAAAAATGTAAACAAAATCACACATCGTTCTATCTCGTTTTTGCACACTAAAACAAGACGATGAAGCAATATCGAAGCAGCAACTATGCGCATGGTTGTCTCACTCCGCTCTCTCGTTGCCTAACGAAATATGAGAGCAAATGAGAGCGAGAGTGAGAGCGAAAGAGTAATTTATTTTTTTGGGGTATGTGTGCTTTGCTTGCGTCAATACAACGAAAATTGTACGAAAACGCATATGAATTTATATGCATTTTTTGCTGCAACAAGGACTAATTTGATTAAATAAATGTTACAAAAGAATTTAACAATTCGGCATTTTAAAAGTCTCGCACAAAATAACACAGCAGAACACAAAAAAATCATCCGCGTACGTGCGTCGCTTACAAGTTGTAAGTTACAACGTTCGCAACGAGACTGAATCGTAAGGCAACAGAAAAAGAGGGCAAGCAAAAGAGCGGGACCAAGGTATACTTAACTAGGTAGCATTACTCTCTCTCTTTATTGCCTAAAACGTAAGTACGAAAAATGAGTACGAAAGAGAGCGAGAGCGAGAGAGTAAAGAATGCGTCAACACACCAGTGTTGCCAGATTAGCTTATTTCAGGCTAGATCTAGCATATATGAAAATGGAATAGCTTATAAAATTCGCAAAAAGCTTATAGCCTGAAATCTAGCATTTTTCTAAGTTGATATAGCATATTCTAGCATTAATTTATTTTCGTGACTTCAAGGAAATATTTTACATATTTAAAGTGTTTTACAGTTTACAAATATCGGAGCTTGTTCCTTTATTGCCGATTGTAGCGTGAACCTAATCAATATGATCGTGAATTGGTATTCTAATCGATAGTGGCATCGATATGTCGGTTGATGCATGAGCGATTTTATTCAATTTGGAAGTGTCTAGTGAAGAAGAAGGTTAACAAAAATGCCCAAAATTATTTATAAGCAATTATTTCGCGATGCATGGCAATCAACAACCAACATTTTTGCTGTAGACACATATGCTGGACGCCCGAAAAAACATATTTGAATTTATAAAATTATTTGAATATTTTAATATATCTTATATTGATGATTTGAAATCACAATTAGATACGGGTTGCGCAGAAGTGGGAAATGTTGCCACACCTACAACTTGCCCTAAAAATATTTAAGCCAAATTAAAAAAATGAGAAATACGTTAATGAATCTGAAAATTCAGAGTTGGATAATTTGTTGACTGACTTAATTTAAATAAAAATCTAATAATTTGTTTGTTTTTCATGAATTTGGATATAGCTTATTAATATGAAATATTGCAAATTTTGCTGTAAAGTATACAATTTTAAAATTAAGTACCTAAACCACAACATTTCCATTAAGAATCAAAAACAGCGTTTGATTGGTAATTAAAAACTGTTAAAAATTAAACTTTAAAAAAATTTCTCGTCTTTTATTATAAAAATGCCATATTCAAACCCTACGGACATGCTAAGGGTTAATCAACAATCACATTGCCGCCTCACTCACACTCAATACGACACTCAGTATACTTTGTTCATTTCACTCGCACATATTGCAAGCATACAATAAGTGGATGGCTGTTGCCGACGGGACCACCTTATGTTATTCCATCATGCACTAAACGTGCTGTTAATTACGGAATGGACCACCTTATGTTATTCCATCATGCTTGAACTCATGTGTGCCGAACATCCACTGTCTAGACATCATGAACTACCGTTTTGCCTCTCTGCATACATACTTTGAATTTCGCTTAGCATACTCTCATTAGTAGCTCTCTCTTCTGTATTTTTTGCGATTCCGTTTTTGTTTCGGCAGTCTTTTGGTATGTGGCGGCCACGCGTTATTTGCAAAACTTAAAAATGCCTAAAGATATATATAAGCAAAAATTCCGCGAATGCTGGCTACAGCCGCCAGATTTTAAAAACTGATTGTGTCGCGATGCTGCAGATAGTAATAAAGCTTATTGCAAATACTGCAAATGCAGTCAACTCAAAAGTTGACCAAATTCGCGCGCACATGGCTACAAAAAAACATGTGCAAAACACTTCATCTTTTAATCAACCAAACCAAATTAGTTTTAGTGCAGTAAAACCGACTGAGGTTTGTCGCCAAGAAACTGCATTAGCTATGTTTGTCGCTAAGTGAATTGTGTAAAAACTATTTTGGCGCCAAAGACATTAAATTGCACAGAACCAAGTGCACAAGCCTTATTAAAAATGTGTTGGCTGTGCATTTTAATGAGGATTTAAAAGAGGACCTGGGCAACGAGAAGTTCAGTCTTTTGATTGACGCATGCGTATAACCAAGCTCCTAGGTAAGTAATAGTAGTTAAAAGAAGCAAATATATTTTAAGTATTGCGGTATTTTCAGGCGTTTCTATAATATAATACAGTACGCAACGTGAGGAAATTATATCGACGCTCCTTTCTCTGGTTCCAATTGAAAGTGGAGGCGCCGAAAACATTACCCATGCCTACTAAATGAGGTTTCTCAGCATAAAATACCCGTATCTAACTTAGTAGGAATCGGCACTGATAATGCGAGCGTTATGGTGGGTAGAAACAAAAGCGTTTATACAGAACTAAAAAAGATCGTGCCATCGTTGGTACTAGTAAAATGTGTTTGCCACTCAGTGCAATTGGCGGTCAATATTGCTTGCAAGCAAGTTTTGCCAGAAGCACTGGAATTTGTTATAAGTGAAACGTACGCATGGTTCTGCAAGAGTTCGGGTAGGCAAATTGCCTATAGAGATTTATATAAATGTATTAATAATGATGAGGTGGAGTGAACTTTAAATCAAGTTTATGTGTTTTAACATATTTAATGGATTTCTATTGTGTTTGTTTAAATATTAACTGTACTAAAAATACCAATTTGAAGTTCATACTTGTCCTACCCGTTTGTAGTAAATGTGTGTTAGTATTTTTAAGTATGTTTAAGTATTTATTTTTATATTGAATTTTATATATCCCAAGGCTCCTCTTAAAATCACCAAAGTCGCTGACACCAGATGGCTATCCATTTAAAATGCAGTAAAACGCATAACGACGCAGTGGATTGAGCTAAAGTTGCTTTTTCAATCTGTAGATGTTTTTAATTCCAAATTTTCGACATCTAACACAATTGAGTCCACCCAACCATACGGCAAGCAATTGGATTGCCAGAGGTGAATTTTGGTGAAAATGTCAGAGCTAGTACGCTCGGACATATTTGGTAAAACTCAAAGACTGCTGCCTTTCTAGAAAGGCATTTTAGTAAATAACGCTTCAATCGACGGGTAATGAGTATAATATCAAGTATTTGTTAACAAGTCGGTTGAACCAAGATATTGTAGAGCATTTTTTTGGTGCTATGAGGTCCAAGGGTGGCCAATACGACCATCCGACACCTCTGCAGTTTAAATACAGGCTAAAAAAATATATCACAGGTATTTACAGTTTAAACAGTCAACCTTAGTTGAAATCAACCAAATTTGAATTGTACAAGTCAAATGTTTATTTATATGTTTCAGCAGACTTGTTTTTGTCCGTAATTGTTGGTAGCTATGTTGTGTTTTTTGTGTTTGTCTTCTTTTTTAAGTTATTGTAAGTAATTAATTATACACTTTTATGCAGCTAAGAATACTGAATTGTTGTCTGGTAATGGAGACGTCGAAGAAGATAACACCGCTTGGCTCAATTTAAACGCATGTACTTTAAATACTATTCATACTGTTGAAGTCAAGGAAAATAATAATGAAGAGTTTGACCCTGAAGACGTTGATGCAATAGAGCTCGCTGTTCAATTCGAGGGCAACATAGACGAGATGGCGGAGGATGCCATTGAATATATAGCCGGGTATATTATTAAAAAATTGAGAGTTTATAACAATGACCACACAGACACAACTTTCACCTATGTGGATGAGGTGTCTTGTGGCGGTCTCAAAAAACCTTCAGCAGTATTTAAGCAACAGCTTATGCTTTTAGAAAATGTCTTTAATTTTGTTCTTAAAAAAGAGTTCAGCGTAACAAAAAATATTCATCAAATACTATTGATAGCTGCTGAAAAACTAAATGTCAATATAAATGTTAAAAAATTTTATTTTAAAATTAGAATTTATTTTAGAGTGAAGAACCTTAACAAAAAATTAGCTGTTCAAACGCAAAAGCAACGGTTAATTGCAAATCCAAAATTTATTAAAATAAGACTATAAAATATTAAGTTTTGTTTGTTTTATCAAGAGGGGCGGCTTAGGGTTAATCAACAGACGCTGTCCGCGTTACATTTACACTAAACCATGATGGAATAGCATAAGGTGGTCCCATGGTTGAATTATACAAGGTTAAGTCGTGAGAGCATGCTCGCTCAATTTTTAGGAGCCTGTTGTTAGTCGCAAAGCAGCTGTCAGTTATGAGTGCGGACGAATTTTTCGTGGAATTTTAAGGTTATGTTACTTTTTTAGAACTATGTTTATATGTTTTATACGTTTATACATGTTTCATGTCATTTTATTTCCTTTACATAATCAGTTTAAATTGTTGTTTACACATGTAGCCAAAAACACAGAAATTCTGCGCAATAAAAATGACGTTACATCTGATGACGTTCCTTGGCTGGACTTGGAGTACTATGAATTGCCAAGCGCTAATTTATCACCAAAAAATTTGTCCACCGAATCTGAGGAGCTGTCAGACCTTGACACTTCTCAATTTGAAGAGCTCGAGGAATTGGCTGAAGATGCACTTGAGTATGTGGCTGGCTACATTATAAACAAACACAAATTACAAAATGATGAAAATTCTGACGCAACATTTACATTTGTTGACCAAGTTTCACGTGGCGGCCTCAAGAAGCCATCGAATCAATTTTTAATGTAGCTAACAAAATTGGAAAAGCTGTTTATTTATTATAACAAAAATACATTTGTTTCAAATCGAAATGTTCTAGCTGTTTTGGTTAATGCTTCAAACAACATTGATTTGCCACAAAAAATAAAACAGTTTTTTTTTTAAATCAGAATTCGTTTTAGAATCAAAAACCTTAATTATAAATTAAAATTACAAAAAGATAAGCAAAGAATAATGGGACATCTAAAAATGTTAAAAATATTATTATAAAATTGTTTAATAAATGCTTTTAATATAATTTATACATATGGATTTTCTTTCTTTTAAGTCAAAAATTAACTTCACAATATACAAATGTATTTTCATACAGTGCACGCATTGAACGCTCTGAAATTAGAACCTCTGTTGAAAAATGTAAACAAAATCACACATCGTTCTATCTCGTTTTTGCACACTAAAACAAGACGATGAAGCAATATCGAAGCAGCAACTATGCGCATGGTTGTCTCACTCCGCTCTCTCGTTGCCTAACGAAATATGAGAGCAAATGAGAGCGAGAGTGAGAGCGAAAGAGTAATTTATTTTTTTGGGGTATGTGTGCTTTGCTTGCGTCAATACAACGAAAATTGTACGAAAACGCATATGAATTTATATGCATTTTTTGCTGCAACAAGGACTAATTTGATTAAATAAATGTTACAAAAGAATTTAACAATTCGGCATTTTAAAAGTCTCGCACAAAATAACACAGCAGAACACAAAAAAATCATCCGCGTACGTGCGTCGCTTACAACGTTCGCAACGAGACTGAATCGTAAGGCAACAGAAAAAGAGGGCAAGCAAAAGAGCGGGACCAAGGTATACTTAACTAGGTAGCATTACTCTCTCTCTTTATTGCCTAAAACGTAAGTACGAAAAATGAGTACGAAAGAGAGCGAGAGCGAGAGAGTAAAGAATGCGTCAACACACCAGTGTTGCCAGATTAGCTTATTTCAGGCTAGATCTAGCATATATGAAAATGGAATAGCTTATAAAATTCGCAAAAAGCTTATAGCCTGAAATCTAGCATTTTTCTAAGTTGATATAGCATATTCTAGCATTAATTTATTTTCGTGACTTCAAGGAAATATTTTACATATTTAAAGTGTTTTACAGTTTACAAATATCGGAGCTTGTTCCTTTATTGCCGATTGTAGCGTGAACCTAATCAATATGATCGTGAATTGGTATTCTAATCGATAGTGGCATCGATATGTCGGTTGATGCATGAGCGATTTTATTCAATTTGGAAGTGTCTAGTGAAGAAGAAGGTTAACAAAAATGCCCAAAATTATTTATAAGCAATTATTTCGCGATGCATGGCAATCAACAACCAACATTTTTGCTGTAGACACATATGCTGGACGCCCGAAAAAACATATTTGAATTTATAAAATTATTTGAATATTTTAATATATCTTATATTGATGATTTGAAATCACAATTAGATACGGGTTGCGCAGAAGTGGGAAATGTTGCCACACCTACAACTTGCCCTAAAAATATTTAAGCCAAATTAAAAAAATGAGAAATACGTTAATGAATCTGAAAATTCAGAGTTGGATAATTTGTTGACTGACTTAATTTAAATAAAAATCTAATAATTTGTTTGTTTTTCATGAATTTGGATATAGCTTATTAATATGAAATATTGCAAATTTTGCTGTAAAGTATACAATTTTAAAATAAAGTACCTAAACCACAACATTTCCATTAAGAATCAAAAACAGCGTTTGATTGGTAATTAAAAACTGTTAAAAATTAAACTTTAAAAAAATTTCTCGTCTTTTATTATAAAAATGCCATATTCAAACCCTACGGACATGCTAAGGGTTAATCAACAATCACATTGCCGCCTCACTCACACTCAATACGACACTCAGTATACTTTGTTCATTTCACTCGCACATATTGCAAGCATACAATAAGTGGATGGCTGTTGCCGACGGGACCACCTTATGTTATTCCATCATGCACTAAACGTGCTGTTAATTACGGAATGGACCACCTTATGTTATTCCATCATGCTTGAACTCATGTGTGCCGAACATCCACTGTCTAGACATCATGAACTACCGTTTTGCCTCTCTGCATACATACTTTGAATTTCGCTTAGCATACTCTCATTAGTAGCTCTCTCTTCTGTATTTTTTGCGATTCCGTTTTTGTTTCGGCAGTCTTTTGGTATGTGGCGGCCACGCGTTATTTGCAAAACTTAAAAATGCCTAAAGATATATATAAGCAAAAATTCCGCGAATGCTGGCTACAGCCGCCAGATTTTAAAAACTGATTGTGTCGCGATGCTGCAGATAGTAATAAAGCTTATTGCAAATACTGCAAATGCAGTCAACTCAAAAGTTGACCAAATTCGCGCGCACATGGCTACAAAAAAACATGTGCAAAACACTTCATCTTTTAATCAACCAAACCAAATTAGTTTTAGTGCAGTAAAACCGACTGAGGTTTGTCGCCAAGAAGCTACATTAGCTATGTTTGTCGCTAAGTGAATTGTGTAAAAACTATTTTGGCGCCAAAGACAATAAATTGGTTCCAATTGAAAGTGGAGGCGCCGAAAACATTACCCATGCCTACTAAATGAGGTTTCTCAGCATAAAATACCCGTATCTAACTTAGTAGGAATCGGCACTGATAATGCGAGCGTTATGGTGGGTAGAAACAAAAGCGTTTATACAGAACTAAAAAAGATCGTGCCATCGTTGGTACTAGTAAAATGTGTTTGCCACTCAGTGCAATTGGCGGTCAATATTGCTTGCAAGCAAGTTTTGCCAGAAGCACTGGAATTTGTTATAAGTGAAACGTACGCATGGTTCTGCAAGAGTTCGGGTAGGCAAATTGCCTATAGAGATTTATATAAATGTATTAATAATGATGAGGTAGAGTGAACTTTAAATCAAGTTTATGTGTTTTAGCATATTTAATGGATTTCTATTGTGTTTGTTTCAATATTAACTGTACTAAAATTACCAATTTAAAGTTCATACTTGTCCTACCCGTTTGTAGTAAATGTGTGTTAGTATTTTTAAGTATGTTTAAGTATTTATTTTTATATTAAATTTTAAATATCCCAAGGCTCCTCTTAAAATCACCAAAGTCGCTGACACCAGATGGCTATCCATTTAAAATGCAGTAAAACGCATAACGACGCAGTGGATTGAGCTAAAGTTGCATTTTCAATCTGCAGCATTGACGGAAAAGTGTCACAAAGCAAATATATTGAGCGGCTTATACAATGACGTTAATTATTTATATTTGATGTTTTTGAAACCGATTCTTGCGGACATGCAACGAATCAATAAAAACTTTCAAAGCAAGGACGCCGACCCTACTAAATTACTGGGTGATTTGATTCTGGGCATTAAGGCCTGTTGTCACATACACCGTAAACCGAAACCGAAACCGAATTCAGTACATTTGCGACTGCGATAGAAACTGCAACTGAAACATCGGTATTTTTCAGTTGCTAGCAATCGTTATCGAATTCAGTACATTAGCAACTGAAACAAAAACAAGTACTTTAGACTTTATTCTATCGCTGTTAACCGACGATCACCTGTTTTCTACAAACGCAGCTAACTTAACGCTGGTCAATTCTTTGTGTTTTCCATGTGAATTGCATGCGTGAAAATAAACTTTAAACTAAAAACTAATTAAAAATTATGTCCAACAATCAAAAAGTTAAATTAAGTTTGGAAGACGAGGAGATACTGATAGAGTTTGTTAAATCGAACCCAGTTCTCTACAACGTAAGGCACAAGGACTTCCGAAATACAACACACAAAAATCACTTGTGGTTAAAGTTGGCAAACGAAATGTCTCTGGATGGTAATTTATTTTGCGTGCTTTGTGATCAATTTCATCTTATGTTTTGTTTTATGTTCATTAATATTTCAATACAGTTGATGTCGTAAAGAAGAAACGGGTAGCAATGCGGGACTATTTTGTAAGAAATAATGGCAAGAAAACAACCGGCTCCGCAGCGCAAGTACCCAGCAAAAGAGACGAATCACTTTCTTTTTTGCTGGAAAGCTGGAGGGAAGCGAATCAGAACAGAAAGATTGAATATCTTCCCCCGATGGTGAAAGAACGTTTAATGTATCCCAAGAATTCTCTTTGAACGGTGACTCTGTGCTCTCATCAAAACCAAATGCCGCTGCTGCTGTATTGGTTATATTTACTGATGACAAAGATTTTTTGCCACATAGAAAAAATAAATAAATAAATAATAAAAAATTTTGAATTAAAAATTTTTTTGGATTTTTTATTCATTGCATCATATTTTCCTGTCAATGCACTGCACCAATTCCATTGAAATAAGCTCTAAACTTGTCTCGAATGGCTACTCCTTCGCTATGGGGCCTACCAATTGCACTTGTTATCCCAATCAAATTTTCTGCAGGTGAAGCCACATCATCGGTGTTTTCGAAAATCGATTCCGATGGACTTGGGATTTTTTCCGTGCGCATCAAATTATGCAGTATGCAACTACCCAGCACAATTTTGTCGATTTTTTCAGGTGTTGTTTGAATGGGAGTGAAGAAAATCCGAAAGTACGAAGACATAATGCCAAATACATTTTCTGTTGTCCTCCTTGCACGGCAATGTCTATAGTTGTAAATGGCTTTAGTTTTATCGTGCAGCGACTGTGCTCTTGGATATGGCTTCATCATGGCAGTGTTCAGAGCAAATGCTTCATCACCAGTCACAACGTTTGGCAATTCAACGTTCATTAATGGCAAAGCAGCAGGAGGTGGAATATTAAAATTGCCATCAACTTGCCCATTACACTTTTCTGGAAAATGCCTGTGAAAATTTGCATTCAAAATCAATTTTAAATTTTTTTTTGGAAATAACCATTGGTTTCTTACCTGCGTCTCCTTCTCTTCCGTTTGAACCAACGTCTACTTTTTTTCCTGTTTTTATTTTCGATACCGAAGGTAAAGAGTATATTGGGTTTGTGCAATGTCCGTCATGGTGTCTGTCCGTCTGTCCGTCTGTCCGTCCGTATGAACGCAACTTTTTTCCACACCCTTCAAGCTAGAGACTTGAAACTTTGAAAATCGCTTTATCTCTGGCATAGTAAATTAAAGTGTTAAAATTGGAGTTCTACGATAACTAGGAGGCTGGCAAATCGATAAACTCGATAACGCAAAATCGATAGATGCAGCTATTTCGCAAGCCCTTACAGCTAGAACTACCAAATTTGGGGAGAAAATAGCTACTACCAACCCCCAAAAAACTGCATCAAAAATTTTGGAGCCACGCCCACCCATTCCTCCTCCAGCCTCCCCCGCAGTTTAACACCAAAAATGCCCATATCTTCAACAGTTTTTGAGCTAGAGCCATCAAATTTGGTGCCAAGATAGGTGTTGACGATCCCCAATCAAAATCATAAAAACTTTGGATGCCACGCCCATCTATACTGCCCTAGCCGCCCTCAACCGCCACAACGCTTCGCTAAAAACAGTAGTGCGTGTATCTTCCAAAGTGTTTGAGCTAGAGTCACAAAATTTGGTGGGTAGATAACTTGTAATGACCCCCAAAAAACTGCATCAAAGTTTTGGAGCCCCACCTACCCATTCCGCCCCCAGCCCCCTCGCAGCTTAAAAACAGAAATGCTTAAGCTGCGAGGGGGCTGTTGCAGTTTTTAAGCTAGAAACACCAAATTTTGTGCCAAGATAGGTGATTACAACCCCCAAAAAAATTCATAAAAACTTTGGATGCCCGCCAATCCATACTGCCCAAGCTGCCCCAAACCGCACCAATGCTTCACTAAAAACGGGAATGCGTGTATTTTCCAAAGCGTAAAAGCTAGAGTCACCAAATTTGGTAGGAAGATAGCTGTTAACGATCCCCAAAAAACTGCATCAAAAATTTGGAGCCACGGCCCCCCGTTCCCCAGCCACAGATCCGCAGCCCCAACCACCCCTCACCAAATTTGGAAGAAAGATAGCTGAAAACGACCCACAAAGATATGCATCAAAGTTTTTGAGCCACGCCTCCCCACCCCCCGATTACCCAGCCATTTGCATTTTGAAATCAAAAAGACCTGTATCTTCCACAAGTTTTCAGCTAGAGTCACCAAATTTAGCGCCAAGATAGGTGATGAAAACTCTAGAGTCAAGAATTTCGGTAGAAAAATAGCAATTGACATCCCCACGATCTGCTGCACAAATTTGTGTGCCGCGCCCTCCCATGCAACCTCGAGCCATCCCACATTTTATAACATTTTGAGCTAAAGTCACAAAATAGGTACAAAAATATATCTGCTTCAAAAAAATCACAGGCCACACAAACCCTTTTTGCCCCTATCCTTTTGAATTGAAATTAACTGAATTCATTTAATATTATTTTCCTAGTTAAGTATTTTCTACTTAAAGCAAAGTTCTAATCTTTATCATATAAGGTGTAGCGCCATCTAGTTTCATCTTGTGCAGCCTATCATTCGATACTTAGACCTTGTCTCAGTGGGTGGCGCTGAATGGTCTCTTACATTTTGAATGAACGGAAATATCGCGATTGCGTAACGACTACGAAAATCTAAACATCAATGTTGTTTTTGCGAACTTGTGTTTTGTGTATTCTTGCTTGATCGCATACATACATAATGCACTCGCTTTGGCATAATTATAAGCTTTGCCAGATAAGTTACACCTACGCATGGAAATGCAATGCATATGAAATGTAAGTGTCTCGACTTTACGCATTTTCAATTTTCAATTTCTCTTTGTTGCTGGTCTTTTTCAATTTAAAGGGAACGTTTAATTCAAAGGCTTCAAATAACGCAAAATTTAGCGTTGCCAGTAAGTGACAATGTAATCACAAGTAGTCTGTGTCAAGGTATAATTAACAAGGCAGCCGCACTCGCTCTCGCGTGTTGACTTAAAAAAGTTTACTTTATATAAGTACGAAAGAAAGCGAGAGCTTAATGAATTTCTGGCTTGCGTCAAAATTTTTCAGCGGAGTTGTGTCACAACCTTTAACTCGAGATTGAATATTAGACAACAGTAAAGCGGGCTACAGAATGAGTGCGACTACCTTGTTGAGAATACCTTTGGCTGTTCATATTAGTTGTTGAGTTGCCAGTGTTGCCAGTAAAATAGAATTTCAATTGTTTGGCTGCTAACTACACCAATACATAGAAATGCAACTCAAATGCTATACTCAAAGTGCGTTAGTCCCGTTACATTTGGCGCGTATTACTCTCTGCTCTCTTTTTCTCAATTTGAAACGAACGCTTTCATCAAAAGCATCAAAATAACAAAACGCAACATTTATGTTTATTATTATTGTTTATATATTTTTGAAATAAAGTAACTTTTAATTCAATTAATATAACTTGCCTTATTTTACTGTAATAATAATATACATATGCGTAGCGTAAAAACGTGCACACATATTAAGCGTAGCGGTCTGTATTTACTCAAGAAGTCTTTTTAAGACTGTTTAATTAATTTGTTTCTTAATTCCAATTAAGTTTTAATAATTGTTTTGCTATTTGATTAATTTGGCAACGCGATTTAATCGATCGTTTCAAATTCTGCTTAATTTTAATAAATAAATAAGTTAACATTTTATTCAAATTTACTTTTTCATTAACTCTTTGTATATTACTTTTATTATATTTCGCATTATATTATATTATATTAATATATTTCAAATTATTTGGCAATAGATTGGCAAGCGTGCCAACTAAACGACGCAGTCCTGTGTTATATTTGAACACAACTATTTATCGGTATTTTTAAACACAATAATTTGAATTATATTATTATATTATAACACATATCATATACATATTAATATAAGAAAACAATATATTCATAGACATATTATTTCAATTTATTTCCAAATATCGGTATAATCGATACATAAGTTTCCGACTCTTCACAGCAGTGCGCGACAAATCGCTAAAAGCGAAACAAAGTAAAGTTTATACTTATGTATGTATATGGATTATAAATAAACAAAAACATCGGTATAATCGATACATAAATAAACACAAATTTCGGTTTAACCGATACATAAATAAACACAAGTATCGGTATAATCAATTTTTAAATACACTTTCAAGTTAGCGGTTATTTTTTGTAAAATATCAAAAATAAATACAAACCAAAAATAAATTTAAAATGCCGCGCTTAACTAGGGTGACTGCATCGCAAAGATTGCGAGCACAGGCATTAATAAATAGAATTCGCCGTAGTAGTATTGAGTATGCAGAACGAGAACTAAGTTCAAATGCAGATTCTCTGAGAATTCGTCGAAATGACCCAGATTATAGAGTTGCTGAGCAGTCAACTGACACCCTCCGAAGATTAGCTCGCAGGCAAGATACAGAAATAAGAAGAATCGAACAGAGACAAAATACAATAAACCACGCACGAACACGGACAAATCCGCAATTTCGGCAAGCCGAACAACCGGTGGACAGTTCGCGTCGGGCAGTTAGGAGAGAAAACGATAGTATTAGGAGAATCGAACAATCGCATAACACAACTCACCGGGCACGAACACGGACGAATATGCATGTTCGGCAAGCCAAACAAACAGTTGACAGTTCGCGTCGGGCAGTTAGGAGAGAAAATGAGAGCATTTGGAGAATCGAACAATCGCACAACACAGCTCAACGAGCACAAAGACGTACAAATAGACAAGTTCGGCAAGCCGAACAAACAGTTGACAGTTCGCGTCGGGCAGTTAGGAGAGAAAATGAGAGCATTAGGAGAATCGAACAATCGCACAACACAGCTCAACGAGCTCAAAGACGTACAAATAGACAAGTTCGGCAAGCCGAACAAGCGGTGGACAGTTCGCGTCGGGCAGTAGAGAGATCAAATGATAGTATTAGGAGAATCGAACAATCGGAATACACAGCTCAAAGAGCACAAAGACGTACAAATAGACAAGTTCGGCAAGCCGAACAAACGAACAGAGACAAAATACAATTCAACGATCAAAAAGGCGGACCAACTTAGAAATACGTCAGGGGGAACAAGTGGTGGACAGTTCTCGAAGGCGAACGCGTAGACAAAACGAACATAACAGACTTTTGGAACAGACTCGTAGAAGAATAACTAGATCTCTACGCAGACAGGAGCTTGCGCTAAGTATCTTAATGCGAGAAAAAAATAGAGCTCAAAGAGCTCGGATACGCAGCAACCGTTTGCGTAGACTAGCTGAGCAGAGCAGAAATTCCGCGAATAGGCAAATTGCAAGAAGATTAGCTAGAGATGCAGACGCGCAAGAGCCTAGTGGGCTAGAGCCTGCGAATAGCCCCCGACTAGTCTTTAATCAATTAGACTCAAAAATAAGTGCTTTCAATAAATTAGTTATACAAGACCCTGACCAACTTTGCCTTTGCTGCAAGGAGCTTTGGTTTCCACATCAAGTGGACAAGAAGAGATCTCAATATATTAAAGAAAAGAATGAATATAGTGCACAGATTTTATTTTTATCGAGCGAATTTCCTTCCGAAGATAACACTTTCAAGTTTTGCAAGTCATGCAGTCGCACTATAAAATCAGGTAGGCTGCCAAAAAATTCCATTACTAATGGCCTAGATTTCCCAATCCTTCCGCAATGCTTAAGGGACTTGACACCCTTAGAAGAAAGACTTATTTCTCCACGTCTTCCATTTATGATAATAAAGTCATTAGGGCATGAGCGTCAAAATGCAATCAAAAGAGCTATTGTAAATATTCCCATCCCCACCGCCAATGTCGTCACATCTCTCCCAAGAGCTTTTCATGAAGCTGAGGTTGTTCAGCTCCACCTCAAACGTAGACTGGAATATAACCATGATTTCATGGCTGAAACAATTAGACCTTCTAAAATAATTGATGCCATGCGCTTTTTAGTTTCAACTGAGCTTTATCAGAACCATAATATTTCTATTAATGAACAAATAATGTCCTCACTTTCAACTGCACCTAACAATATGCCATTCTTTGCAACTAATGAGGACAGAGTTTTTTGTTCGATCAAATCGCTTTAAATACTGAGAACCAGGAGGCCCAACAAGACATAGAAGAAGAGCAGCTAAATCCAGGTGGGCAAGAAACATTGTTAGACGAAATTCAAGCAGGTCAGGTGAACATGCAAAGAATTCAAATGGCCCCCGGCGAAGGCCAAAGACCCCTTGATATGATTGGAGATCAGGATGCAGAGGAATTGTCTTTTCCGACTATATTCGCTGGCAAAAAAAGAATGTGTTCAGAAAGTTTCAATACTATTGTTAGGTCTGAGCTTAGAAATTACGATAGACGAGGTTGAAGAACCGATAAAATATTTTATAATTATAAAAAGTTGGAAATGATCCACATTAGAAGTAATACTTCCATTTGCCTGCGAAAACACACTGCTCCTCGCTGCACAACTGTAGCCCATGCACTTAATTCTGATTTGATAAATAATTTAATTTTTCATGACGAAGGCTATCGGGTTTTAAAAGGTATTCGCTCATCTCCAGCTCACTGGGAAAGTGAGAAAAAAAAGTAATGGCAATGATAAGACAATTTGATTTGCCAACCTTTTTTATCACACTGTCGGCTGCTGAAACTAGGTGGGGTGAACTGCTAGTACTGTTGAAGCGAAATGTCGATAAGGAGCACATAACCGAAGAAAGTGCAGCGTCTTTGCAATTTGCAGAAAAAGCAAGGCTGATTAGAGCCGATCCGGTGACATGTGCTCGGTATTTCGACTTTCGTTATAGACAGATTTTAAAACTAATGAAAAAAGAGGGTGGGATTTTTGGATGTCATCCAGTTATTAAATATTATTGGCGAGTTGAATTCCAACAAAGAGGTTCCCCTCACATCCACGGTATGTTTTGGCTTAAAAGTGCCCCTAAAGTTAACTCAAAAGACGATGAAAGTAGAGACAGGTCTATTCCACCCGTAATAGACTTTATCAACCAATTTGTCACTACAGATGTGACAAATGTTGATCTTAGCCAGTATATTGAATACCAAAAGCATAATTATGGGCGTTCATGCATGCGAGAAATAAGGGGGTCTCGCATATGCCGCTTTGGTATTCCATATCCTCCAATGCCCCAAACAGAAATTTTATTTCCTTTGTCCGATAGTGATCTCGCTACTTCACATCGCAAAAATCTTCAATCAATTCATAACTAATTAAATTTTCCTTTTGATCGTGAAACATTGCCAGCATTTGAATCTTTTAATGATTTCTTATCTCACGATCAAATAAACTTCACTTACGAGGAATATATAATGGCAATTAGGTCTGGTTTGAAGAAACCACAAATATTCCTAAAGCGTTCTTGTAACGCAATAAAAGTAAACGCCTACAATAAACATATTCTTGCAATGCCAAGAGCTAATATTGACATTCAATTTATATTAGATCCTTATGCATGTTGCAGTTATGTTGTTAATTACATAAATAAATCACAAAGGGGGATTTCTAAATTAATGCGCGATGCCGTGGATGAAATTAAACAGCGCCACAATTACATCATTAAGCAAAAGTTGCAACATATTGGGTATAAATTCATTTCTGGTACTGAGATTTCCGCTCAGGAAGCCGTGTACTGTTGTATGGGGTTCCGTATGTCCGAGACCAGTAATGGTGATATTTATATAAACACAGTAATTCCCGAAAAAAGAGTTAGAATGCTTCGGCCCAAGCAACAACTTGAAAATTTAGCTCGACAGACATTTTTACAGTTGGTCTGTTAGATCATTATGTGCAGCGGCCTTATGATCTTGAAAATATTTCCTTAGCTGATTTTGCCGCAAACTATAATTATAGCAAAACTTGTAGAGTTTCCCGCCAAAATATTGATAGCGACGATGATGAACAAAATGAGGTCGTGGGTTCCGAGTCTTTTCCGCTTTTAGATGGAAGTGGTTGTTTTATTAAACGAAGGTCCAAGCCACGCATAATTAGATATAGGAATTTTGGCCTTCACAAGGATAGGCAAAACCACTTTAGAGAGTTAGTAATGTTGTTTTCACATTGGAGGCACGAGCAACGGGAATTAGTTGACATGAATTGTGAGGAGTATTACTGGGAACACGAGGACCGTATAAACAACGAACGTGACAGCTACGACGTATTTAGAGAAAGACCCGCTTTGCTAGAAGACGCGCTTAGAGATGCTGTAGAGGGAGAGGGCATGGAAGAGAATTTAGAAAATCAAGTGGTTCTTGATGAAGAATTTAGAGTTCTGGCTTTCCCAGAGATAAGTTCTCAATTGAAAGTCCTAAATTTGAATGCAAATGATGACAACGCAGAAGAAACAGATAACTTCCGGCTTATTAAGCTTCCTCCACTCGTTTCCCCAGAAAATTTAGCAGATCTCGTAAAATCATTAAATTTGAAGCAAAAAACTTATTTTTCCCATGTTCTTCATAACGTTAATATGAAGAACGTTTTCCATGAGTTTGTTGGTGGGGGCGCTGGCGTTGGGAAGAGTCGTCTTATATCAACACTTTACCAGTCTTTAACCCGGGTGTGATCCAACTTCGGCAAAAATCATATTGTGTACTCCAACTGGTAAAGCTGCTTTTGGAATCAATGGTTCCACACATCATACCATGTTTTCTCTTCCCATTAGCCAGTCTGGGTCCGCTTATAAGGAATTGGGTGCAGATTTGCTAAACAGTCGTCGATCAACTCTTATTGATCTTAAAGTTTTAATCATTGATGAGATCTCAATGGTAGGATCAAAGATGTTTTCATTTATAGACTCCCGTCTAAAGCAAATTTTTAATAGCCGCGAATCTCCATTTGGAGGAATTTCAGTGATCGTTTTCGGCGATCTTAGACAACTACGTCCGATAGGAGATAGATGGATATTTCAATCTACTTCAGAGTCGCATAACCCTTATAGTGCCTTATTTGGGTCTTCTCTTTGGGGATGCTTTAAGTTTTTTGAACTTACAGAGATAATGCGGCAGCGAAATGGTCAACCTTTCGCAATAGCTCTCAATAATATGGCATCTGGTCAAATGTCAACAGAGGACGTAGATTTATTTAAAAACAGGATTTGTAGAGTTGACCAAGTTCCAGATGATGTTATTCATCTTTTTGAAACCAACGCCGAAGTTAATAGATTCAACACAACAAAGCTTAACTCAATTAATACTGACCAACATATTTCTAATGCTAGAGATTTTGTAAAAGCCGCACATATTAATGCCTCCGCCAAGAGTCGAATTCTTGAGTCTGTTCAGGATTTTAAAACTGCCCAAACCCAGGGATTACCCTATTCTCTTATTTTGAAGACCACAGCAAAGTATATGGTGACGGCTAACGTAGACACTGCTGATGGGTTAGTTAATGGAGCAACAGGAACTTTAATGGAAATAGGATTAAGATCAGCCACACCATCAATTTTGTGGATAAAGTTTTTAGAAGAAAGTGTAGGAGTTAATGCTCGAGCTAAATGCTCACATCGTCAAGAAACTTCTTGGACTCCAGTTCAGAAGACTATTAAAAATTTTCAATACCATTCCAACGAGCAAGTAACTATTGACCGCGAACAATTTCCTGTAGTACCGGCAGAAGCAATTACAATTTATAAGAGTCAGGGTGCAACATATAACAAAAAGGTTGTCAACACTTGTAGCAAAATGCGCCGAGAAGCATTATATGTTGCTTGTAGTAGAGCAACCAATGCGTCTGGTTTGTTCATAGTCGGTGAATTTTATCCACCAAAACCTGATGCAGGCTCGGCTGTAAATCAGGAACTTCAAACTTTACGCTCCGAATAACCACTTAAGACGCATTTCGATATTTTACTTAACTCTTCTGAATTTAATTTAATTTACCATAATACGGAAAGCCTGCATTGCCATTTTAGTGATATTTAGTCCGATCAATTAATGTTAAAATCTATTCTATGTTTTGTTGAGGCTTCCACATACTCACACGAAACATATGAGCTAAATGACTTTTCAACAGTCGTGCGCACCAAATACAAGAAATCGACCAAAAAGAGGAATTATTGTTTTTATTAAAAATGAATTATACCGTCACGTAAGTCTTTGTTCGACAGGTCAGAATTTTTCGGGGTCACATGTCTTTGAGTAAGCTTTGTTTAAACACAAGTCCTTGCGGGTTTTGATAGTGTACAGAAGTCCGTCTTATCCATTGCGCAAATTTGAAACAGAATTTGAGAATTTATTTAACCAATTCACTTTTTTAAATAGAAATACATTAGTTTTGAGTGATTTTAACATATGTCTGCGAGCTCAATCTGATATTGGCAGTAGGGTTTACAACTTTTTACGCTCAATCAGTTATAATTCACTTCTTGAATTAAATTTACCAACCACCAAGTCCGATACCCATATTGACTGGGCATTTTCTAATATTTCTGATGGGAGGGTCAGCGCGCAAACTTATGAGACAATATATAGCCATCATAGCGGGATTTTGTTAAACCTTGAAAAAATTTTGATTGAATTGAAAGTGTTTGTGTTTATATTCATGTTTGGTATTTTATTTATTAATAAATATTTATTTACATATTCGATTTTAATTTATTCATATTTTATTTATTACTTATTTATTTTTTTCATATATAAGTATGTATTTGTTGAAAAATTTAAAAAAAGAACTAAGGTATTTTTAAGTGGGGAACATGGAAATGATTTTTAATAAATTATTTCAAGTCAACTCGAAGGCTCTAAATATAAGAGCCCCATTACAGTCGTAATGGCCTCGACGTGGTGTTCCCTGGGTACCGATTAAAATTATTAATCGGAAGCCAATTCGAGCGGCGAAATTATGTTAGTTTTATATATCGAGTATTTCGCAGTCGGTTACGTCCGACTGCAACGTTTTTACATGTTTTTATTCAATCTGTCCTTTTTTTTTCGAAAAAATATTGGCATCACTGATGTGGCCTTCTTTACCACACACAAAACATTTTCTCGTCTCCTTTTGGTATTTGCCGTTCTTGTCGCTTTTGCCGTTATGTTTGTCTTTTCGACGACTAACGAACATTGCCTTTTGCTCTCCACGTTCTTCCTTCTACTTGCGTGCTTCAGATTCTTCTAGAATTTTTACTCTTAGTATATCGGGGTGCGGTAAGTCATCCCGTGTCTCCATTGCACATCGAAAGGTTTCGTATGATTCAGGCAAGCTATACAACAGCACGATCACTAATCATCATCATCGCCAATCGCAACACCAATTTCTTTTAGTTTTTTCACTGCGTCGAAAAACTCATTTAAGTGATGTCGGACGTCGTCACCAGCATTCATGCGCGACAGAGCTATTTTCTTCAGAAGGCTTGCTTTACGCACAGGCCCCTTGGACTGAAAAACTTCTTGAAGTTTTGACCAGAACTCTTTTGATGTCACACAATTCTCCATTATGCCCAACTCTGATGGACTTACCGACAACAAAATATCTGCACGCGCTTTTTCGTCTTGGTTTTCCCAGGCGAGTTTTGCTACATCTTCAGCAGGGCAACTTTTCGTGCCTTCGACGTATTTCCACAATTCGTTCTTCACAAGAACTGCGCTCATTTGCAACTTCCACGTATCATAATTGTTCGCGTTAAGCGGTTCAATTCTGATATGTCCACTAGCCTTTTTTCACGGCTTTCTGCTTGACATATAACTTGTGGCTGGAGCTGGGCCCATAACCTATTGTGATATTAGCTGCTGGAGCGTTTTCGTGTCAGTGACTGCTGTCAATGTCATCAAGCATTGCTAGCAGCTGTTTCACCACTACCCCCTTTGCCGACAAACGAATGCAGCATGAGCTAAAAGCTGATCGTGTAAAAGGGGTCTTAGATAAAAGTTTGCTGCTGGCTGCCAAATGAATTCGACCCTTAGTTTTGTGGCAAGAGTAAGGAAAGTTATGCAAAATGCTAATATGCATTTTTTATGTTAATACTTGATTTTTAAATGGCTGAGGTTTAAGCTTAGGTTTAAACTATAAGCCACCAAATAAATTCAACTGTGTTTATTTAACCTTGAACTTGACTTCTGCATGTAGGCACTCAAGTTCAAGAACCCAATATGACCCGGACAATATACTCATTAGCAGGTAATAGCCGATTAGCACCTGAGTGCGTGTGCCAATCGAATAATATAAGTCAGCTTAGTTTTACTGTTCGTGTCAAATCTGGCAAACAAAGCAAAGACAGCAACAAAATTCAACAAATATGACGCGCTGAGAAGTTCAAAGATTTGGGGTGAGCCGCAATTAGACTTGAGGTGAATAAAACTCTTTTCTTAGGAGTTAAACGACTTAAGGGCCAAGCACTTAATTCAACTCAATTGGTTAACATGCTTATTGGACAATATATAAGCTTGGAATATTTTATGGGTAAAGAGATTTCAACTAATTGTTAAACATTCAAGCTGTGAAACGTATACAAAATTCCTTGAATAAGAATTACCGAGTGAAGTAAAGGAGTTAAGGAAGGAAGGGAATAGCCTCTTTCCTTTTCTATCATGGGCAAAGTTAATCGAAGTTGTCGTCTTTTTACATCCTGCCGGACTACTTTAGCATTTGTCGAGGATTAAGCTTACAACTTATTGTGAGCTGGGCTGGTCGCTTAAGCTTATTGATATCACCAGCTTGTGCTTTGACAGATTACACAAAGGAATCTTTAAAATTCCAACAATCAGCAATGCATGAAATTTAATTTCGTCTTCAGTTTTCAATGTTCGATACACAAAATTAAACAAGCAAAAACAAACAGCATAAGAAACGAATAAATTTAAAAATAACACAAACACACAAACTAACAAGATTTATTTTCCCAATAAACAACAAATAATATTAAAGAGAATCATTTTAACGGATTTGCAATTAAAAATTTTCCATAATAAAATTGCAAACTCAAGAATAACGAAATATTTTATGTACGTTAAAATGTTTATATAAATAATTGTATTTTGTCAATACGTCCAGATCTTAATATTTTGAACCACAACAGATGTGCACAATAAAAAAAAAAAAAAATCACGTCCGTATATTGAGCAGCTATATCAAAATCTGTGGATCTTTGGACATATGTTAGATATTAATCAATTAAGTCTTAGTTTTAAAATTTGAAATTAATCCATCAGTTTTTAGTTGTTTATAAAGGTGAACAAAAACTTACCAAAAGTTGAGATCCCCTTTGAAGCGTTCATCTTGTTGCATCAATTAAAGTTTGATGTTGAATATTGTGAAGTGTAAATTTGAGCTACATAAGTCGAAAACTGATTTTACGCTTCACAACTTTTAATCGCAATTACGGAGCTAAGTTGTTTAAGCCTGAATATCAGCGCCGTTTACTGTTTGTGACGCTTTTATGGATTCGATTGCATACATTTAAGGTGTGCAAGCTGTGGCAGTAGCAAATTATTATGCAACGCCCTCTGAAAATGGCATCTCATGCAAATTACCAGCAAGCCCAATGCAAAGCCCCAAGTTGCGCAATAGTATTTGAGGGGCGCCACACTGTGGCATGAGTGCGGCATGTTGGCCAGTTGTTGTTTATGGCGGAGAATGGGCAATTACTTTCGCTGTTGATGTGTTGGTTTTATTTAGCTTAGAATGAATTTTCAAGTTGAGAACAGAAGTTAATTGAGATTATCCTCAAAGGCATTTCTGGTCAATAAGCAAACAATGAGAAATTTGATGACCTTAATGTGCCTATTTATGATAATGATTAATTATAATCGACTGTAAATGTAAGACATTTAACAATTATAACACAATTTCCAATAAAAACTTAAGACAGCTCGTAAAATTTAAAATAAGCTGTGAAATGGCTGTTATTGCTGTGAATTTTACTTATTTCAATCAAACATGGTTTCACTTGCGTATTTGACATCACTTCTGGGGAAAATGGAAACTTATTACTTGGTTTGTGGCCACTCTCACAAAGTTGAAGCACATGAAAATCAGCCTGGCAAACAATTAGCCCAAAGTTCATCCCACAATTATGGCATAATTAAAACTAATTATACAAAAAGTTAAAGAAGTGTTGACGTTGGTTGCTATGCATTTAGCACGTCTGTGAAACCATTTTCAAATAAATGTCAAAGTGTTGAATTTATCATAAAACGCTTGCTTTCTCTTGCCAAATTTCTCTTACATTCTCAGTGGCTGCTGCCTGGGAATCGCATGAACACAAGTTTATCATTCTAAGCAATGGCAGGGCTTAAATTTTTTATTTAGAAATTCCGTATGAAATGAACCAGTTCTTTCTATTCATTAAACCGGCATAAAAAAGAACTAATTGTTTAATGAGCAAGTCTTATTGACACTTAACAATGAAAACAATAATATCAAAGTTTCGAATGAAACCTTCCTTGATCTACCAATACGTATGCTGGGTTAATATACTATCAGTAACCGGTTTCCTAAACAATTTCATATAATCCATCCCTGTATTACAACCTTTTAACGTTTTTCGCGCTCAACGCATTTCCTACGGCAGCCTCCTGAAAATGCCAAACGGTAGGCGCGAATTTTCACACGTCTGAGCGCCTTTTGTTTGCTGCGGCCTTACGTTTGAAATTTAATCCATGGGTAAGAAACTATGCCGCATTTATATTGTGTGAAAAAAAATTACATTTGTATATGTATATTTGTAGGTTCGTGCGTGTATTCTGTGCCTTTGTAAATGTGAGCTGGCAAGTCTTAATATGTTGACCTTTTCAGCAATTGTGAGTAAGTAATCATTTCACATTCGTTTCAGAAGTTTAAAAATAAAGTTAATTTATTACAAACATTAAATTTTGATCGACTTGAAATAAAATCGATATATACAAATCAATGGAATAAACAAGTTTGTATATCATGGTTTTTTCTATTTGCTCTGACCTTTTAAGAAGACATAAGTCTGGTTGACCCATTCTCGCACCAAAAACATACACAAATATAAATAGTATCAAATATTACACGTTTGAGAGAAAAAACTACAGACACACTAAACAGATGATCATTATTCTATCTTATTTTTTGCTCTTAATTTAAACGAGTAAAGTTACATTCTTGATAATTCATTTAAAGATTGATCCTTTGACCAAATTCTTGAGATAACGCCTTACATAAACCGACAACTGAAAAATATAATAAGTTCACATATGAGTAATTATAATAAATTGGACATTGCAGGTAACGTCACTTTCACACAACTTAGAAAATTTCTAACTTTTCTTATTCCTATGGAGTCTCTAGGGTTGCCGGGTTGAGTACGCAATGGAGGCGGTTAACCAGGGTACAGCTACAGTTGGTTTGAGAAGTGCAGACTTTGCTGTTATCTTTGGCGGTCACAAGCAATCCATCGAGAAAAATATCATATCCATTGACAGTCTTCTGAGCATATCTATATCGGGTCTATTAGCCGGTGCTAGCTATTTGGGTTCATATCTGCGCTTAGAGTGCTTGGCATTTAAGCACTCATATGATACATCGTTTCTCATTTGCAAATTGGTCAACCATTTGGGCATTAAGATGCAGACGAACACCCAACTCTATGATCGTAGACCCTACGGATTAGGGCATCGGCTAGCTGGATAAGATGAAGAGGGCAGCCATATTTGTCATATGCCTTCGGCCATTTTAGTTGCAAGGCAATGGCCATGGGAGGTCGATCCCAGGGTTCGCGCACCTATTTGGATCGCTTCAAAATGGAATTTCCGTCTTGCTCCGCACTTATCAGCCATGGTATAAAGTCAATTAGTCAAGTTCTATCCAAATCCGAGCAATTGCGTGTCTCAAGTGGAGTCGTTGGCAAAAACTATCAATTCAAGTTACTCACATACGAAGAAAATCAATCATATCAAAGTTTCTGTAATCATGCCAATAGTTTAAATAGTTCCCAAAATTTAGAACCCTCTGAAATACAATTTATATTTTGAATTTAACAACAAACTCTTCAAACGAAACATTTTTCCTTTGAATCGAAATAATCTATTGCATGGAATTATGCAAGTATTTTTTTGTCAAATTCAAAATTTTTCAATGTTTTTTATGTTATATATTTTGTTTATAAGTGCTTAAAAGATTTCCATGAGATTAAATTGAAGATTAAATAATAATGCATGGCAGCCAACAAAACCTGACGTAATATTAATAATCATTTGCTAAATATACCCAAAATATTACTTTAATTCCGCAGCTAATAAATCGATCCATTATTGGAACCAATTTGCATATAAGTATGTACTAAGTAGCCCGGTATAAAAATAAACCAATTTCGATACGTTTTTGTGAATACTAGCAAATGACGAATTTTGTATACTCTATTAAAATATCAGTGCTTTTATGGATATGTTGTTCAACACAATATTGCAATAATTTCATATTTAAATCAGCATAGGCTGGCGTTTGGTTAACAGATGTGAAATTGCTTAAAATAAAAATAGTTTTATGACCTACACATCCAGAATAGCATTTATAATATATAAGGGTGCCCAATACTCTCTAGTTCAATATTTTATTAAAGAATTCCGAAATCGAGTAATCTCGAGTCGTGCGTCGGAGCTGACTCGCACAAAATTTTTCATTATATTATTTGAATGTCTCCCTTGTTACATTTGAATTAAATTTACCAAAGCTTTACAGTCATAAGTTAAATGCTTACGAATATAGCTACTTTAAAGCGTTACAACAAATGAAATTAAAAATGGTTAAATTAAAATGTTTCTGTTGATTGCTTTCGCTTTAGCCGTTTGGCTTAAAAGTGGGCCATAATCTACCAATTAAAATGTCTGCCAGTTTTAAATAAACCCACAAACAGAATCTGAGCCATTAAACTTAACCAGTCAAATGGTAAACTGACGCCCCCAAAACCCAACCTTAAAGTTCAAGAGCATAAGCTTTAAAGCATATGGGGTAATAAAAGTTGGTCAAAGTATTTGATTCGCTTAGATGGGGAAGAAATAGAATTTGGAATCAGTTGCTCAGCAATGTTCTTGGCACGCAAATTAAGATGTTAGCTGCATGTCTGTGCTTTAGCCTCTTACTTCGAGTTTTACTTTGCATCATATTGCGTTGCTCCTTTAAATGGCATTAAAAACCTTAACACAATATGAGCAGCGACAACAACAACAAATGTCAGAGGTGAGTGAAACTATTAAGTGAGCAATTGCGTTTCCTTGTTTGTTGTCTGTGACGGTGTGTCAGCCTTACTTCAGTCTTTTATACTCACATATAACCTCCCAGCGGCGAACACCGTATTCGATACGTTAACAATATGCATTTCGTGGAGACTCCACTGAATGTATTACGTGTAGCCTTTTTGTAAACAAGGCTGTAATGGAAAGATTTGTACAGAATTGTTGATCTTTCGCTCGTTTCCTACTTCGGCTGCGGAGTTCATTCTATTGCTCGTTATTATACTCGATACCGAAGGTAAAGAGTATATTGGGTTTGTGCAATGTCCGTCATGGTGTCTGTCCGTCCGTCCGTCTGTCCGTCTGTCCGTCTGTATGTTCGCAACTTTTTTCCACACCCTTCAAGTTAGAGACTTCAAACTTTGCAAATCTCTTTATCTATGGCATAGTAAATTAAAGTGTCAAGATTGGAGTTCTACGATAACTAGGAGGCTGGCAAATCGATAAACTCGATAACGCAAAATCGATAGATCCAGCTATTTCGCAAGCCCTTACAGCTAGAACTACCAAATTTGGAGAGAAAATAGCTACTAACAATCCCCAAAAAACTGCATCAAAAATTTTGGAGCCACGCCCACCCATTCCGCCCCCAGCCCCCCCGCAGTTTAACACTAAAAATGCCTATATCTTCGACAGTTTTTTAGCTAGACCCACCAAATTTGGTGCCAAGATAGGTGTTGACGATCTCCAACCAAATTCATAAAAACTTTGGATGCCACGCCCATCTATACTGCCCTATCCGCCCTCAACCACCCCAAAGCTTCGCTAAAAACGGTAGTGCGTGTATCTTCCATAGTGTTTGAGCTAGAGTCACAAAATTTGGTAGGTAGATAACTGGTAATGATCCCCCAAAAACTGCATCAAAGTTTTGGAGCCCCACCCACCCATTCAGCCCCCAGCACCCCCGCAGTGTAAAAACAGAAATGCTTACATCTTTTACAGTTTTTGAGTTAGAGCCACCAAATTTTGTGCCAAAATAGGTAATTATAACCCCCAAAAAAATTCATAAAAACTTTGGATACCACGCCAATCCATACTGCCCAAGCTGCCCCAAACCGCCCCAATGCTTCACTAAAAACGGGAATGCGTGTATTTTCCAAAGCGTTTAGGCTAGAGTCACCAAATTTGGTAGGAAAATAGCTATTAACGATCGTCAAAAAACTGCATCAAAGTTTTGGAGCCACGCCCCCCGTTCCCCAGCCCCCTGCATTTTGAAATCAAAAACGCCTATATTTTCCACATTTTTTGAGCTAGAGACGCCAAATTTGATGCCAAGGTTGGTGATGAAGAAACCCAAAAATTTTGGATGGCGGCCCCACCCATACCGCCCCCAGCCCCCCTTCACCATATACTACTAACTTTGAGCTAGAGTCACCAAATTTGGTATGAAGATAGCAATTAACATCATAAATAGATCTACAGCAAAACTTTGGACGCCACGCCCCCCATACCAGCCCCCAGCCCCCCTTCCACCATATTCTACTAACTTTGAGCTAGAGTCACCAAATTTGGTATGAGGATAGCAATTAACATCATAAATAGATCTGCAGCTAAACTTTGGACGCCACGCCCCCCATACCAGCCCCCAGACCCCAGCCCCCCTTCCACCATATTCTACTAAGTTTGAGCTAAAGTCTCCAAATTCGGTTTGAGGAAAGCTATTGACATGATACATAGATCTGTAGCAAAAATTTTGATGCCACGCCCCCATACCGCCCCAGCCCCTACCTTTAACAAACTTTGAGCTAGAGTCACCAAATTTAGAAGGAAGATAGCTTTTTGGCATCCCCATCTGCACCAGACAATCGTTGAGGCAGCGTACACCCCTGCCGTATCCACACACCATTGCAATCAGCTCTCTTTTAATCTGTTTTACTACTGGTATCGAGTATACCGCAGTCGGGTGGGTCCGACTGCAACGTTTCTACTTGTTTTTTTTTGATTTTGTGTGCCGTTACGCACACATGTGTAAAAATGAATGCATATATGTAAGTCTGACGTGGTTTTTTCTGATTATGCTTTGAATTCATTTTTTTGATTTTGTGTGCCGTTACGCACACAAGTGAAAAATGCGTGCATGTAAGTCTGACGTGGTTTTTTCGGTTTATGCCTTTACACTAATTGTTCGACTTTGCTTTTGGCACGCGTCGTCAGTTTGATTTGTCTGCCGTGCTGAGTGCATCAGTTTTCAACGTGGAAAGAAAATTAAGTTTTGTGTGACAAATCAAATTATCTGGTAAGTGTTTACAAATATTAAGTTTAAGTGCATAATAAAAACAATAAACTAATATTTTTTATTAGCAGGCATAAGTGCAAGGTTGCGTACTTTTGTGTTGTAATTTTGGCCACGTTTTTGTGTATACGAACAAGCAAACATAAAAAAAAAACACATACATATACATACATAGAAAATGAAAATCATGCGTAGCAAGAAGGGGTTCAGCAAGAGAAATTTGCGACGGTTGGCTGTTGCTGAACGTAGGTATTTTGGCAGCAACGTGAACGAAGGGCCACCTAACGTGTACGAAGGGCAACGTGTTCCAAGTTCATCAAAAGAAAATATTTGCAATGTGGAAAATTTTGTTGTTAGATATGTGAGCCTTGCAGATAGGTTAAAAGATTGGTATCTAGAACATAGGCCGGCAAGAGCTTGCGTTCGAGCATTATTACAAGTTTTAAAAGATTCTGGATTAGATGTGCCTTGCTCAATAGAATCAATTGTTGATTTACATTCAACTACAGTTACCAGAACTGTTGCACCAGGCACTTATTTGCATTTAGGAGTTGAAAAATATCTTCAGCAAAATGCAACACTATTTGAAAATTTTTCTGAGCTGCAAATGGATGTTGGAATAGATGGCCTTCGTCTTTTTAAGAGTTCTACCACAGGCTTATGGCCAATATTAGGTCATTTTAGAAATGTAAAAAACAGCGAAGTTTTCCTTATTGGAACGTTTTTAGGTAAAAAAAAACCGCTGAATGCAAACATTTTTGTAAAAGATTTTGTGCAAGAAATGCTGCGCATTAAAATGGATGGCGTGCAAATTGGTTTGCAAAATATTAATGTCACGTGCAAAGCATTTATATGTGATGCCCCCGCAAAAGCTTTAATTTGCGGTTTAAAAGGTCATTCATCATACCATGGCTGCATGAAATGCACACAAGTAGGCACTCGTATTGGAAACCAAATAGCATTCTCGCCAACCTGTGGTGAAAAAATTTCTGACGAAGACTATGCGTCAAGAAAATATGTTGAGCATTTTCAAAATTATTTCATTGAAAACAAAATGTCTTTAGAAAGCCTTGAAATTGGAATGATCACCCAATTTCCTTTAGATCCAATGCATCTCCTTGACTTAGGAGTTTCTAAAAAAATTATTAAAATGATCTTAAATAATGATACCACCCGCTTCAAGTTTTCAACAAAACACAAGCAGGAGCTTAATAGGCGCAGTTTGCACATCGCAGCTTTTATCCCTGTCGAATTTAACAGAAAACCGAGAAGTTTCGACGAAATATCTAGGTGGAAAGCAACAGAATTTAGACTATTTATTTTGTACACAAGTATAGTTATTTTAAAAGATTTGCTTCCTGAAGATTATTATTATATTTTACTGTTGCTTCACGCAGGATACAGGTTATTGCTAACAAAATCAAAATATACTGAGAACATAGATGTTATAAATAGTATTTTTCAATATTTTGTAAGTTCCTTTGCGGATATCTATGGGAAGGAAAATGTGTCATACAATGTCCACAACGTATTGCACATTTGCGAATCTGTTAAAGAAATGGGGTACCTAAATGAATTAACAGCATACAAATTTGAAAATTTTTTGCAAAAACTGAAAAAATCTATTAAGAGTCCCACCAAAATATTAGAACAAATCAATGATATATATATGGACATAAACAAAGTTCTTTATGCAGCAAAGAAAAAGGATTTATTAAAAATAAGAAGGGGATAATAACAAAATATATTAATGATAATTATACAATTACGGCAGACTCCCCAAACAATTATTGTTGCATGACCCCATGCATTCCAATTCTTATTGAAACATTCATCGAGAAAGATAAAATTAAGTACGTAAAGTGTAGGAGATTTTTGAATGTAAGGCCTTTTTACATGGAGCCAGTTAATTCTCAGACAATGGGGATAGTAAGTGCAAGTAAAGACACGTCAGAAGAAGAATTAGTCCGTCTTGACTCAATAATTTATAAATATGTTTGCTTGCCGTATTATGAAAACTTAATTTTCATCCCAATATTACATACAATGTGATCTCATATATCTGGACGCTCAGTTTCTGTAATTTAAATTAAGAATTAAAATTTATTTCAAATGCTAAAACAATTATATTTCAGAAATGTTCCCGAAAAGTTTTGACGTGGCAAGCGAATTCATGGAGAGCACACAGGGTGCAAACGATGTCATCATGAAAAGGATGGAAAAGTTGGAAGAGGCCGTGCAGCAGGTTTTAACAAACCAACAAAAAATTTAAGCTGTCGTAAACCGTCTAACACTGGAAGACGTCAACCAAGAAGCTGTATTCCCAATAATTTCTGAAGAAGACCTTATGGTGGTTGAAGAAAAAATAAAAAACGATTCTTCAATTTACGTAATTATTAATTTACATATAAACATTTTTATATGCTTTATATGTACATATGTATATTTATTTAAAACTTTTGCTTTACAATTCTATTGCAGGTTAACATGATAAGAAAAATAATTAAGGATGATTTAGTGGGAAATTTCGACTCCATTATAGGAAAAGAAATAACAATGGGTTTCAATTATGATGGAATAAAAGAGAAGAAAGCGTTCAAAAATTATACAGCGCTTAACAATGCTTTATTTTGTAAGATAGATTTTTAATACTTTTTATTAAGCATTTATTTAACTATAACTTTTTATTTATTTTTCTAGATGCTGCCAAAAACCATATAAGCAGCGAAAAGCAATACATCAAATCAGTAAGGCTGGCTTTTAAAGTCCAAAAAGGACGCCTATCGAAGCGCAAATATGACGCCAAAATAAAAGCCAAAAACGTAGAAATTAATAAGGAAAATAGTATTTAAATATTAAAATAAAATTAGCTTTAAAATAAGTATTAAATAAATTTGTAAAATAGTATATAGGGATTAATATAAAAATAGTTTTAAAAAATAAATACGAATTAAATAATATTATTTATGTACAAACATGTTTGTATTTTGTGTTCTTCTTTCAAACTAAATATTTTTTCTACATAACAGCCTAATATACATTTGGTGCCATTGTATATTACACAGTGCAGCATTCACATTACAGCCTAATATACATTTAACCATTTTGTATATTATAAAGTGCAGCATTAGCATTACACAATAGAGCACCTAGTGTGCATAATTGTATCGAACATGTCCACAAGCTCGCACACATTTTTCAAAATTGTGTATCGTACAGTGGCCGGTTTGCCCACAATATGCATTACAAATTTGATTTTGTAATGCAGAGTGTAATGGGAGTCCGAAATGAACTCGGCTTTTATTGCCCACTTTCTCGATGAGATTGTAGGCGTTCACTCGTAAAAGCGGCCAAAAAACATGAAATGTAATGGGAATAGTGTAGGATTCTCGAAGGTGTCGGGCATACAAACTCTTGAAGAGGTTATCAATCTCGTGGGGTATATTTTCGCCGCTGGGCTTATGCATTTACAACTCTTTTTGCCTCTCTCAGGCTTTAAATAAGTCACAGGTAAAGACAAAGACCTTGACAAACTTGTTAGTGAAGGACAACTCACAATATGATGCAACAGAATATTTGTTAATTTAAATTTGAAACCGTGACTTAATGACTTAATGCTTTGCAAAAACATCTGGTGTTCAATTGGGCGTATTCGTATCAAATATGATAAACTTATTTTCCTATAGCGTTATGGGTGGTTCTGCAGTATTTGGGGCTCGTTACCATCAATCTTCCTAACAATTTTGTCCATAGAAATAGCTTTAATACAGGCGGACAGAAGGGCAGACATCGTGACGGATATTGCACAAAACCAATTTACTTTTAACTCAAAAAGTCAAAAAAAAAAATAAGTAAAAACGTTGCAGTCGGACGCAACCGACTGCGGGTATACTCGATACCAGTAATAAAACCGATAAAAAGAGATCTGACTGCAACAGGGTGCGGATACGGCAGGGGTGTACGCTGCCTCAAAGATTGTCTGGTGCAGATGCGGATGCCAAAAAGCTATCTTCCTTCCAAGTTTGGAGACTCTAGGTCAAAGTTTGTTAAAGGTGGGGAAAGGCTGGCTGGAACTGGTACGGGGGCTTGGCATCCAAAGTTTTTGCTGCAGATCTATGATTGATGTCAATTGTATATAGCTCAAATCTGTGGAAAATATAGGCGTTTTTAAACACTTTGAAAGATGTACGCATTCCCGATTTTAGCAAAGCGCTGGGGCGGTTGGGGGCGGCTAGGGCAGTATGGATGGGCGTGGCATCCACAGTTTTTATGAATTTGGTTGGGGGTCGTCAACACCTATCTTGCCTTCAAAATTTGGTGGCTCTAGCGCAAAAACTGGAGAAGATATGGACATTTTTGGTTTAAATCTGGGGGGGTTGGGGGCAGAATAGGTAGGCGTGGCTCTAAAACTTTAATGCAGTTTTTTGTGAGTTGTCATAAGCTATCTTCTCCCCAAATATGGTAAATCTAGCTGTAACGGCGTGTGAAATAGGTGGATTTATCAGAGTTATCGAACTTATCGATTTGCCAGCCCCCAGTAATCGCAGAACTCCAATCTTGACACTTTGATTTACTATGCCATAGATAAAGACATTTGCGAAGTTTCAAGTCTCTAACTTGAAGGGTGTGGAAAAAAGTTGCGTTCATACAGACGGACAGACGGATGGACGAACGGACAGACACCATTGTGGACATTGCACAAGCCCAATGTAAAGAAGTGATCTAAGGCTGGGGTAAACTCTGTCCAGTCCAGAGTCATTTTACAATAAAAATTTATAAAATATTGAGACTCAGAGAGCATCTCGACAATCCCTGTTAAGTAAAACTACGCACTTCGAGAAAACGCTTGAGACGGCCCAGACACGGAGGCGGTAAGACACCACAAAGATTCACCAAAAACGTGCAGAGAAACGCTCGGAACACGCTCTATTGCCGTACGGCACGCCCTCGACCCCCCTAGAACTAAAAGAGTGGTAAAGGCACGGGCAAGACTCACCAAAACGCACATAGAACCCTCAGAATGCGCTTTGTTAACCCTTGCGAGTGTCCACGCATTGCCGAACAGCTACAAACCCGAGCAGAGAACACTCGGAACACGCGGTCGAACTGTACAGCACGCCTTTGCTAAGAAAACTGGGTGGGGTGTGGTTCAGAAAAAATCGCACGTGCACGCACTCAAATCGACAACGCACTTAGTTTTCGATTTCTATTATTTTACATTTCTTTATTGCTACTACTTCTACTGCCTACCACACCGCAAATCACAAGAAAACTCACTCCCGCCCATGATACAATTAATATGGTATTGCATGCGAGCAACGCTCTTTTTTCTGGTACCAATCAGTGTTGCCAGATTAGCTTATTTCACGCTAGATCTAGCATATTTGAAAATGGAATAGCTTATAAAATTCGCGAATAGCTTTTAGCCTGAAATCTTGCATTTTTCTAAGTTGATATAGCATATTCTAGCATTAATTTATTTTCGTGACTTCAAGGAAATATTTTACATATTCAAAGTGTTTTACCGCATACAAATATCGGAGCTTGTTCTTTTACTGCCGATTGTAACGTGAACATTATCAATATGATCGTGAATTGGTATTCTAATCGATAGTGTCATCGATATGTCGGGTGATGCATGCGCGATTTTATTTAATTTGGAAGTGTGCTATGAACCGGCCTTTGATTCCCAACACTGTATCGATAGCCAGCTAGCAAATCGGTGACCAGGGATGGATACGACCTCGATACAGTGTGGACCGGTGTAACAAAAATTTATATTTTTACAAAAAAACTAACAAAAATCAGACCGTGGTCAAATGCGGAAGTGGAGCGCGTTTTTAGCCAAACAAATATCGTAACAAGTGAGAAGGCTCTAGTCGGGATAGCCCGACCAGAAGATACCCTGAACCCAGTTGCAGGCCTTGCGTCCTAAAAGTATGCTTCAAATAATGATCACTTTAAACAAAACTCATAACTGACTTAACTTTACGATATCTCTGGTGTTTTTTAACCGATTTGGACGAAATTTTGAGAAAAGTTCTATCGTTACCCATTACACCAACCCCCATTTTTACATTTTCCAAATTCGATATTTTTTGTTATCGATTCCATGTGTATATCGAAAACCAGAGTAGTTATCGATAATTTGAAGCAAACTTGTTCTGCTTATGGTATAGGAGAACTTATATTCCAAATCTGAATTCTCTAGCTCTTGTAGTCTCTGAGATCTACGCGTTCATACAGACGGACAGACGGACGGACAGACGGACATGGCCAAATCGACTCGGCTATTGATACTGATCAAGAATATATATACTTTATGGGGTCGGAGATGCTTCCTTCTGCCTGTTACATACTTTTGCACAAAACCATTATACCCTGATTTACCCATTTTATGGGTTCAGGGTATAAAACGAAATTGCGAAATAAAATGCAATTGAAAACTTTAACACAAATTTATCCATAAGGTTTGTTTTTCAAAATCCGAATTATTAATTTTTATAATTATATTATTTTTATTTTCACAGATACGGGTTGCGCAGAAGTGGGGAATGTTGCCACACCTACAACTTGCCCGAAAAATATTTAAGCCAAATTCAAAAAAATAAGGTTTGATTTGTACTTTTGCCGTTTACATTGCCCAACGAAGTAAAAAAATTTTATTTTAAGATAAGAATACATTTTCACATCAAAAACCTTAATACTAAATTAAAAATACAAAAACAAAAATAAAACATAATTAAAAATAAAAAACTATTAAAAATACTACTTTAAAATAATAATAAAAAAAGTTTTTTATTTAAATATGAATATTTATTTTAATTTAAATGTCACAACAAAGCAATCAAAATGTATCGGACGTATACATACAACCAAAACACTTTTTATACCTAACTCTGTCGCACTAGCAAAACAGCCCTTTAACAGACTTAAGGGAGTAAAACAAAGAGAGAAGTTTTACGAAGTATTCTTTTATTTCAGTGCACAATTGCTTGTTGAAGAGAAAGGTTGTGTGCGTACGGTTTTTTTTCCTTGTTCATTAACCCTTAAGCGCACACTTATTAATATGAAATATTGCAAATTTTGCTGTAAAGTATACAATTTTAAAATTAAGTACCTAAACCACAACATTTCCATTAAGAATCAAAAACAGCGTTTGATTGGTAATTCAAAACTATTAAAAATTAAACTTTAAAAAAATTTTCTCGTGTTTTATTATAAATGCCATATTCAAACCCTACGGACATGCTAAGGGTTCATCAACAATCACATTGCCGCCTCACTTACACTCAATACAACACTCAGTATACTTTGTTCATTTCACTCGCACATATTGCAAGCATACAATAAGTGGATGGCTGTTGCCGACGGGACCACCTTATGTTATTCCATCATGCTCCCGCCCGCAGACTTAAGGTCAGCTTACCCCTGTTCCATGCTTCTGTGCGACTGTTGTTCGTTGTTGTTGTTAAAGCTGTTGCTGATCTTCGCCGGTTGTTGTTGTTGCTGTGCCATTTAAACTTCAAATTTTTCCTTGCTTGGTATTCAATGGTCTTGTCTTTAAGTTTTTTTTTGTACAGTATCGGCGCGTCCGCGGTTCATTTGCCAATACCTGTTCTTGACCCCGTTCCCGGTATAAAAGCTATTTTAACTTGCTTATATATAATATTATTTCCAAAGTAACTTAACAAAATACAATTTCATAGGCTTACCAATAACTTATGTCCTTGTGTTGTGTTTTTAAAGTACTAATGTATAATTTGTTACCATAGAAGAATCATGTGTGTACATAATTCATTTTCAGCGCGAGAAAAGCTCAACATCGAGGAAACATACTCCGTTAATATATGTAAATTAATTTTGCACAGGCATTTAAATTTTTGTTCTTTTTGATTTATGTATTTTTAGGATCATGTTAACAAAAATTGCAGCTATAGTTTGTAGGAGATACATTACGCACTTGTCCAGGATATCCTTTAGTCTTATAACATATTACATTCTATTCATCTATTATGATTGTTTATTTATGCGCAGCCCATTTGGCTATTCTGCAGATTCATTTAGTTCAAAATTATGCTGCAGCATATGAATAATGAATCGACCGGAAAGTTAGACAGCTTGTGTGTGGAGTCAATCACGAAATATATATGAAAAAACAAACTATAATCAAATACCCATTTAAATGCACAAAAACTCTTTCTTGTCCAGCAGCATAGTTAAATGGACCGTCCCAAATGAAAACCCGAAATTGTATAGCAAATACAGTCTGTGCTCATTATGTTAAGCGAACCATTAAATGCAAGGGCTCAATACTCGCGCAAGAATTTATATTTGTTTTATAGGTGCTAACAAAAATTTTAAAACACCTAAGAAGAAGTGAAAGCCAACTCTAGGGTCTACTTGTGTTTTACTCAAATGCAAGTGTATTTTTTGGAAATAAAGCTCAAAGCCATTCCACATTTAACTTTGTAAATCTATTAAACCTTACACGGCTCTAAGCTTTTAAAGAGTTTGTGTGAATTCGAAAAACAAAATAAAAACGAATTGTTTCTTTGAAGCGGTTTAAACTTAAGCATATCACTGAATGATACTCAGAAATATCTTGAAACTGTGGGAAAGCAAATAGGATTTTACATTCAGCTGTAAACTGAGTTAAATTCAAATTAAAGTGGTCTTTTGAGAGCCATATAATGAAAAGTGAAGTTAAATAGTAGCTTCATTCAATTTAAGTTAATGAAGAGAAAATCTTTTGGTCAATAAACATGAATTTATTAGAGTTGCCTATTAACTTTGAATGTCAATAGGCAATTTGTTTACTTATATGTTATATCCGATTTATTCTACACATATGTTTTTTTTGTTTTTAGCTTGAGCCACAAAATTTATTTCAAAGGACTACACATTAATATTTTGTTTTACTGAATATCCTCGAACTAAATAAATATTGCAGTTATATTGCTACTGATATTATAGCTTGAACAAGAATCAATTTGGCCGAATAAAACAGATTGTTTTCGTGAATTCCATAATTCATTGGAAACCCATAAATCAAGTAGACATTTGACAATTGCACAAATTGAGTTCTCGCCTCAAAACAAACTTTAATAGAGTGCAAATATGTCTTTGAATAGTTGTCACACAATTTCTATTGAAATGTGAGCCGGAATATTGGACAAGTGTTTTCATGCGGCTAAGACGAAAGGGTCTGGGGATCAAAATGTGCATCATGCCACTTGCCACTTGCCACAGACTGCAAGTTGAACCCAGCACGTGCGCAGTATGCGTCCGAGTTATGTTCGCTGCTGATGCTTGGCTCAAGTCGGAATTTCTTCTTGATTTTCTATTCCCTTTTTTCACCACATATGCAACATTTTGTCAAGACTGAACATGATTGTTATTTTCCACACGAAATTCAATAAAATAAAATACATAAAAAACATAATAAATAAAAAGAAACTCAAAAACCTTAGTAAATTTTCATGGCCGCTGACCAAAATGTGTTCAGCTTGCCTTTTATGAGTGCCAAGTTTTTCCTTAAGGATTTTGCTATGTGGGTTTTACAAACTGAAGTATTTTTATATTCATTTATTGCATACATGCATATTTATATGATTAAACACTTATTCGGGTTTGTACATGCCTTTGTCTTTGTTGGATATAGGTTGGAAACTTTAACAATTCTGTCCTGTTTCCGTCATCAGCTCGTAATAGTTTGCGAATGAAGTTACGCCAGCCACTTTGCATATGTAAATATTTGCAATTATATTTATTGAGTTTTATGTTGTTTATTAGAAAAGTTTTACTCGAATGCAGCTTATCTTAAAAGTTTTCAAGCCACAAGTTTTAGAGTTAGTTACTTACTTAGTTTCTTACTTATTTGGTGAAAAGGATAATAAATAAATCTTTTCTAATAACAAAGTAACAGTAAAACTAAATGTTTTTTATTTTGACGTGTTCAAAACTTTAACAAAAATATTTCTTTGCATTATGCCCAAGAAAATTTTATAGAAAATCTGTTATTCAAATTAGCTTCAAGCATATTTCTTATTTTCTTTTTGATTTACTGCTAAAGTTTTTTCAAAGAAATGAACTCAACCCGAAAAAAACACATTAAAAACGTAGCCTAATATTTGTTTTGGAATGACCTCTTTCACTTTTCACTTTTATGTGTGTGTGTATGTGTTCGAAATACGTTGCAAAACAGATACACAAAAATTTACCCTTGCCATTGACCTAACATGGAAAACAATAAAATTCATACGAAACCTGCCACAAAATGATTCAAATCAATGGGCTATCAATAAAACATACTTTTTTTGGACATACTTAATTTATTATTTGTGTTTTGCACTCCATTGAACACAAAGATGATGTTAATGTTAAATGTGTCAACCAGAATTTTGTGCTTTTTACTACTATGCAATTTTGTTTATCAATTTGTCTTGTTCATTTCAATTTTCTGATATGCGAATCGTATTTACGGTTTATTTTTACATATATAGTTTTACATATATTGTTTGTGAGTTTAAATGATTCTCTGTTGATTTTTGTTTTATTGACTCGTTTCTTTTTCAAACTGTGTTGCATTTTGTGAAACGTTCTTTGCCCCTCGTCCCTTAGGTGTCGCGTCAGTTTAGCATCGCGTCTCAAACTAGCGGCAACACAACAAATATTCATATATTGATGGAAATAACAAGTCGAATGCGTACATAATGCCAATGGGCGAATTTAAGAATTAAAGCTGTTCTGTTGTTTGGGTCACTAGCTGTGGGACATTAACTGAACTTTTCATTCAACTTAATATTCACTTCTCAATACTCTTTCAAAGGATAGCATAGTTTTGTGCTGAATGTGTTACGCTTCGGAGAAAACTTTCTAACCATTTAATGTAATTCTTCGAGCAGTTGGTTTCCATTCTTACAAGATTTAATTATCAGCAAACCACAGATATCTGTTGATTTTTCATTTAAGTTAACACTGTAAAATGCAAGCTGCGATAATAACATATTCACTCGGCATTTAATTTAAATATGAGACACGCACTCCAAATAAAAAAAAATTTTTTTAAATCTGCACAACTTTCATTTCTTATTGCAACATTGAGAATGCATGCGAATCATATATCCAATTTAAAAACCTTTTAAGCTTCTTAACAATTTTAAAATAAATATTTTGCTATCAAAGAAGTAGGACAAAATTGTAATAAAACCTGAATATCAAAATAAATATACAAGTAATATTCAAATTGTGTACCTTAAAATCATTGATTTTTGTACAATTATATGTTTTATTTTGAATTCATCATTGCATTTATTTTATTTCAATAGATAAATCCAATAAGTCAACAAATATTTCATTGCTTCCAAGAAAGTCACATTGGACTTTGCTATTTATTATGTTTATTAACAATCTTTCAGCTGTTGTTACTAACTCTGATATATAAATGTTTGCTGATGATACAAATACAATGATGCTTTTTTGTGTAACTTACTACAGTCCCATTTGGGTGCGTTGCAGGCCCGTGCCGTTATAGCTTACTTAAGTTCAACTGTTTAAAATGTAATGTTATGTCTTTTTGAAAAAAGCGCCTCATACTGCACACTAATTGATGGTTTACTACTTGACCACGTCTTTGAAACTTATGATTAAAGCACATTTTTTGATTGAATATCAAAGTTTTTCTCTCACTTATCGTCGATGGTCAATAAGGCCATTAATGTAATTGGCTATACTTGCATGCAAACGCATGGCACGGCTGTCTGTTCAATGGAAGATTATGTCGCAGCGTAGCCAGCAATTAGAATGACTTGCACATGTTGGGTGACACACTAGGCCTGCAAAATGAGCGACGCTTTGCCTTCGGATGCCTTCTCTGAGCACCCGAAGTATTGTGTGTCGAAGTTCTGTGCTTCAAAGACTTCCCGTCTATTCGAATATAGCTGTTTGACTGCTCGATGTGTACTTGCTCAATCGTATGGATCACTTACTTTCTTGTTGAATTTCCCAGAGCGTAAACGTTAAATTTTTTTTTAATTTGATTAACCTTAATTTTGAGTTTACTTTCAGGCTTATATGTAATTTTATATTTCTATTTTAACTGAATTACTAAATAAATTTTAACTAACTTTGATATTATGTCGGCTGTTCATGGTTAATAACAAATAAATAAATATTCAAAACACAAAAAGGCTATTTCAAATATATTCAGATTGCAAAATACGCAAACAATGATATTCATCATAATCCACTACTAAGAACATCACATTTATTTCATATACAAATGACGGCATTTAAAACTTTGACATCTTTGACATTGGATAAAGATACTTTTATTTTGATACATTAATTCTCAGCTTATATCATTAATTGCAACAAAAATAACAATGCTGGCCGGTTTGGAATGCAATTGTTTAAACTTTAATTTCTTTTAACCATTTAATGTACTTTGTGTGCGGTGTGTCACTAACTGTAATAACTGTTGTTACGAATACTGTATAATGCATTGTTTGTTAAATTGTTTATTGTTTTTTAATTTCACTGTGACATTGCGGTGGTCATGTGCCGTGATATGCCATCGGCCACAATTCTCTGGGTATTTTTATTGAGCTTCCTGAATTGTTTATTAAATGCAATTTATAATAAATTTATTTAACGCAATCAATGCAACCATAATAACGAGTAAAACAACAGAGAGAGCGAATTAATTGAAAGGAATTGCACATGAATAAAAAATAAAATTAACCTACATTATATGAAGTAGTTTTTAAGTTTTACTAGCTTAGCCGGCAAACGTTATTGTGCCATTTGGTGCTTCTTTTTCCGTTGGTTTCATTTTACCAGATAAGCAAAACATCCCGAATGGCTCAAAAAAAACCAATGGCCCATTTTGACTAAGAATAATATTTACCGTCGGATTCATACTGCAATGCTAGTCGAAGGAATACAAATTATGAAAAAGCTCATTGTACTTGCTGGCGTTGTTTGTCGATTGCTCTACTTCTGATTCTGTATCTCTTCTTTATTCTCTTCTCTTATTGTCTGTGTTGACTTCGTTCATCTTGAGCTGCTAGCGATTGTGATTCACGTAAATTCGCCATACTCACACAAATATCTCCACTCTCTTGTGGTTTTTGTTTACTCGATCTTTGAGCTCTTCTATTTGACATTTTCCTTCTGTGTTGGTTCGCCGACTCAAATTTGACCCTTTGCGTCGAAATAGTTAAAAAAAAGGTACTTTTAACTGTTCTTGCTACGATCGAGACACGAGAGAAAAACCAAGCAATATTGACGAAACTTAATGGTGAGAGATAGGAAGATAACATCGATCTCATTTCTACACCATTATGTTTAATAGGTGAGCAGTGACAACGGGAAACACCTTCGAAGATAACTGATTGATTAATAGAACTCTTAAAGCTAAAAAAAAGTTCTAGAAGAAGATGGCCTGGATAAACTTGAGCTCAAGGCTATGCCTCTTAAATCGATATTGTTTCTCTTCGATGAACTGAAACTCTGGAAAAAAGCAAGGATCTACATGATACTCAAGACAGGTAGAACCATCTTCACTGGTCTCCTACAGACCAATCAGTCTATTGCCGACTCTCAAAAACAGGATCAGCAGAATGAGATGGCTCATAGCAAATCAAAAGCTCTAGACAACAAAGTTAAACTATAGAGAACATGTTTCACTCCCTCCTGGTGATATATCTTGCAAAAATAGGGATCTGCTGGTAGAGTTTGGGATGTCCTCTAAAAACAGACGGCGCCATACATCCAGCGATAAGAAACTCATATAAACCCTCTCGCACGTAGGCTTGTAAGATTGCGAAGCATCATATAAGATGAAGATTGAGGCGACATCACCCAAATGACCTAGCCACTAGGAAACTTTATTAGACCGATAAGCACCCAAACTTTTATGAGCCGATTCGGAAAATTATTATTATTTACTTACTTCAATTTACAAATAGCTTGAAGCAAAATTTAAAAAACAGAATTATTTTCATAAATGCTTTAATAAATTTTTAAAAAGTTCAATACATTTAACAATATTATTTTGTTAACGATTTAAGTTTCAGGTGGGTAAAATTTATTTAGTATTAAAAAACTTATTTAAATAACACAAACATTAAAACAATAGAAAAAAAAACATATTTTTTTGGGATTGTAAAAATGTGTAGGTATATACAATCAATGTTATTGACTAGAGAGGCTTTTAGCGAATGTTTAATATCAGTCAAGGCAGTTGGTCCAGAAATGATCAATAGTATGATGCAAATGGGGCTGTGTGTTGCCAACGGTGTGATTCTCAGCTTTATGTGTCTGTATTAGAAAAGCATAATAGATTTTTAGTCATACATTGTAATTAATTAAGTTCAAAATATTCAACTTACTTGCTCTTCGAAGGGTATATCGGCAGCAGCTTGGCTTGAGTTTTGGTTGCGCACATTATAACATCACCAATGCCAATAACATGCAAAATGCCGATTGTTTTAAAACTATCAACATGCAAAAAGTACACTGCTCTCGTTATACTTAGGTTGAATATCATCCACGGTTGGCAGACCCATAAAACGCTCAGCATAGATGGCACCTATAAAGGATTGGAAGCAATTTCATAAGCTGTTTTATTGAGCTGAAAAGAAAAACAGTTCTTACCATAATACAACCAGGAGGTAAATGGCGCAACGGGCACACCACACTGAAAAATGTGTTCGTTGTCCTCTTCGATTGTCTTGGCCATCATATAAGGTTCGTCTCATATATATAACGCCACCGCAAATTTGCTTTTAATTTTTGAACGAAAGAGTTTTTTCAATAACAATGTTCGGCGCATTTGTGTGTAATGATGAAAAAATAACGTGTACCAAGCTAGACGGCGCCTCTGATAACGGTACTTTTGTTTTGCTGCAAAAACTGAATTTCGGTAGTTTCACATGTATAACGCCACTTCCAATTATGAGTTTAAAAGTGAAGGTTGTGTTTAAAACTGAAAAAGAAACGGAATCTTTTTTATATTATTTTGATAGTTGTGCAATTTAAACATAATGCCACGTGGAACAGCGCTTACGGAGCAGGAAAAAGGCAAAATACTAAGTTTGTGGGAGGAGGGGTATGGAGTGCGGGAAATTGGGAGCAGGATCGAGAGAAGCCACAGGGTTATTCAAAATTTTTTAAGTAATCCACTGGAATATGGTACCCGTAAGCGAAGCGGAAGGAAAAAAACTCTTACTGACAGGGAACAAAGGAAGGTGGAGCGTGCCGCCAGCAACACCTGTCGCAGTTTAAGCGATTTGACGAGCGTTGTGGATAAAAAGGTCTCGCGCACAACGATATGGCGCACTCTTAAAGAATCTCCATTTTTAGTGAACAAAAAAATTAATTGCATTCCAGCGTTAAAACAACAGCATAAAGATGCACGAATGGAATTCGCCAAACGAAACATCACGACAAACTGGAAAACTGTACGTTTGAGTGCATGATGTTTTTAATTAACTTGTAACTTTATGTAATTCAAGGTTATTTTCTCAGAAGAAAAAAAAAGGGAATTTAGATAGACCCGATGGTAATAGAAGCTATTGGCACGACATCCGAAAGGATGAGCTTTGCTTCTCGAAAAGGAATTACGGTGGTGGCAGTGTTATGCTTTGGGGTGCTTTCTCAGCTGCCGGTTGCTTGGAAGTCCAATTCGTGTCGTCCAGAATGAAAAGTAGTGATTACATAAATGTGTTGGAATGCAGTATGTTACCCTTCTTGCGGCAAAATAATGGCACCCAGTGGACTTTCGAGCAGGACAATGCTTCCATTCACGTGAGTCGGGAGAGCAAAACCTGGTTCAACAATAAAAAAATTGCTTTGATGGAATGGCCTGCTCGCTCACCTGATTTCTATCCGATTGAAAACTTATGGGGCATTTTAGTTCGCCGTGTTTATAAGGAAAACCGGCAATTTGAAACGGTCGAAGAGCTCAAAACCACAATTATTCAAGAATGGGACGCACTTGATAAAAAAAAACTATTGACAACTTGAACAAGAGCATGCCAAATCGCATTTTTGAAGTTGCTTCGAAACATGGAAACACTATTTAGTACTCATATGTAACAAAAACATAAATAAACAAATAAAAAATCATAAAATTAAAAGTGGCGTTATATATGTGAAACTACCGAAATTCAGTTTTTGCAGCAAAACAAATGTACCGTTATCAGAGGCGCCGTCTAGCTTGGTACACATTATTTTTTCATCATTACACACAAATGCGCCGAACATTGTTATTGAATAAACTCTTTTGTTCAAAAATTAAAAGCAAATTTGCGGTGGCGTTATATATATGAGACGCACCTTAGCTGCCACAGCTCCAGACCCATATGCCAGTGCGTTTGGGCTCAAAGCCAAGATAACGGTGTTGCTATTTAGTGACACAGTTGAACCTCCTCATCATGATCGCCGAAATGTTTGTTGCCCAAGAAGAGCAGATCTTTGCTTTTGATGGCAGTGCCACGCCCATTTATGTAGGCGTAGATAGTCTCTCTTATAGTTGTCTAAAATGACTTTTAGCCCACAGTAAATGCATTTGTCACACGAATCCGATCCGCCATAGACAAGAACAATAATGGGATAATTTTTAGTCTCATCGAAATGAGGTGGCAACGCCAGCTTTGCCATGCCAGTGCTCCCATCTGCTAGAGCAAGGTTTATAAATCGTAGGACGCATCTTATTTTCAGAGTTAATCCGATAAGCACTATTCAGTTCCCAATCGATGACCTTTTTAAGATAAGGTATGATAGCCTGCCTTACTTCCAGGCCAGACTAGAACCGTTTCACGCTCGTGTGCAGTTCGAAAAGGAATTGCTTAACATCGCAATGGCCGAGCATCATTCAACGCCATCAACATCCACGTGATCGCAGTTGAGCCATTCGTAGACATGATATTGCACCGGATCACCCAACTGAGTGACCTGATAGTAACTGGAAAATAAGGTTAAAAATGCATGAATCTTTCAATAAAACGGCATTTAGTAGCCAGTTTTTATACTCGATACCGAAGGTAAAGAGTATATTGGGTTTGTGCAATGTCCGTCATGGTGTCTGTCCGTCTGTATGTTCGCAACTTTTTTCCACACCCTTCAAGTTAGAGACTTCAAACTTTGCAAACCCTTTTATCTATGGCATAGTAAATTAAAGTGTCAAGATTGGAGTTCTACGATAACTAGGGGGCTGGCAAATCGATAAACTCGATAACGCAAAATCGATAGATCCAGCTATTTCGCAAGGCCTTACAGCCAGAACTACCAAATTTGGGGAGAAAATAGCTACTATCAATCCCCAAAAAACTGCATCAAAAATTTTGGAGCCACGCCCGCCCATTCCGCCCCCAGTCCCCCCGCAGTTTAACACTAAAAATGCCTATATCTTCTACAGTTTTTGAGCTAGACCCACCAAATTTGATGCCAATGATGATGATGATGATTTGTTGACGATCTCCAACCAAATTCATAAAAACTTTGGATGCCACGCCCATCTATACTGCCCTATCCGCCCTCAACCACCCCAACGCTTCGCTAAAAACAGTAGTGCGTGTATCTTCCAAAGTGTTTGAGCTAGAGTCACAAAATTTGGTGGGTAGATAACTTGTAATGACCCCCAAAAAACTGCATCAAAGTTTTGGAGCCCCACCCACCCATTCCGCCTCCAGCCCCCTCGCAGCTTAAAAACAGAAATGCTTATATCTATTACGGTTTTTGAGCTAAAAACACCAAATTTTGTGCCAAGATAGGTGATTACAACCCCCAAAAAACTGCATAAAAACTTTGGATGCCGCGCCAATCCATACTGCCCAAGCTGCCCCAAACCGCCCCAATGCTTCACTAAAAGCGGGAATGCGTGTATTTTCCAAAGCGTAAAAGCTAGAGTCACCAAATTTGATAGGAAGATAGCTGTTTACGATCCCCAAAAAACAGCATCAAAAATTTGGAGCCACGGCCCCCCGTTCCCCAGTCCTTAGCATTTTGAAATCAAAAATGCCTATTTTTTCCACAGCTTTTGAGCTAGAGCCGCCAAATTTGCTGCCAAGATTGGAAGTGAAAAAACCCAAAAATTTTGGATGGCGCTCCCCACCCATACCGCCCCAAGCCCCTCTTCCACCATATTCTACTAACTTTGAGCTAGAGTCACCAAATTTGGTATGAGGATAGCAATTGACAGATCTTTATATGGATCTGCAGCAAACATTTGGATGCCATGCTCCCCCTACCACCATACCGCCCCAAGCCATCCTTCCCAAACTTTCACTAACTTTGAGCTAGAGTCACCCAATTTTGTAGGAGGATAGCAAATGTTATCATACAATGATCTGCAGCAAAATTTTGGATGCTACGCCCCCCCCCCCCCCCCCACCCCTACAACCTCCAGCCACACTTCTTAATTTTTTAATAATCCCGTGCTAGAGTCCCCAAATTTGGAAGAAAGATAGCTGAAAACGACCCACAAAGATATGCATCAAAGTTTTTGAGCCACGCCTCCCCACCACCCCATTTGAAATCAAAAAGACCTGTATCTTCCACAAGTTTTCAGCTAGAGTCACCAAATTTAGCGCCAAGATAGGTGACGACCACTCGCAATAATCTGCAGCATGGATTTCACGCACATCCACACCACCCCCAGATCCCCTTCCCCATCTTTGACAAACTTTGACCTAGAGTCAAGAAATTCGGTAGAAAAATAGCAATTGACATCCCCACGATCTGCTGCACAAATTTGTGTGCCGCGCCCACCCATGCAACCTCGAGCCATCCCACATTTTATAACATTTTGAGCTAAAGTCACAAAATAGGTACAAAAATATATCTGCTTCAAAAAATCACAGGCCACACAGACCCTTTTTGCCCCTACCCTTTTGAATTGAAATTAACTGAATTCATTTAATATTATTTTCCTAGTTAAGTATTTTCTACTTAAAGCAAAGTTGTATCCTTTATCATATAAGGTGTAGCGCCATCTAGTTTCATCTTGTGCAGCCTATCATTCGATACTTAGACCAAGGCATACTTAACTAGGTAGCCGCACTCCATCTCTTTATTGCCTAAAACGTAAGTACGAAAAATGAGTACGAAAGAGAGCGAGAGCGAGAGAGTAAAGAATGCGTCAACACACTGAAATGTATAAGTATGTATGATATGTATGTACATACATTTGTATGCATGCAGTTATTTTCCTGCAACTGAGACAAATTTTATTAAATAAGAAACACAAAAAATATAAGAAATGTAAATATGTATTTTAATTTGCTATGTACCTTATAATAAAATTTTTAACATTTTTTTATTGCCTACAATATTCTGTTTTTGCTTTTGTATTTTAATTTTTTTGTTTAAATATTTAATCCTAAAAAAAATTCTTGTTTTAAAAAAGAATGCTTTTGTTTTTTTTTCCAACAATACGTCATTGGCCTTATTTACTAAAATATTTACAATATTTTGTTGCAACGAGATTTTGCTATCATAATTTGTGAGCAAAAATATATTTTCAAGCTCCATTATTTTTGCCTTGAACTCTAAGGACGGTTTTCTTAAACATTTTGCCGACACCTGGTCGACATAAGTAAACCCGCTGTTCTCCTTGTCGTTATCAAGTAAATTAAGTTTTTTAATGACGTAGCCTGCCATATATTCTAGAGCGTCCTCCGTTAGCTCATCAATATCTTCCGATTTTTGTATGAAGAATGGAAAATTGGGCTCATCTTTCAATTGTTCCATGTTAGGTTCCAATTCTACCATCTCTCTCAACGATTCTTGCGCAGGTATGGTAAAGTCAAGCCATGGCACGTCATCATTTTCGACATTACCCTTTGAGCCCAAGAGCTCTGTATTACGCGCTAAATTTCAGGACAAATATATGTATTATAATTATGTGTATCATTTTAATGCTTTTCACCCGCATTCACACTTACTTTGAGACATTATAACATCATATTATACTACACTTGACGAAAAGACAAACATTAACATGAAAACATTAGGACATAGACTAACTACTACATTTGACGAATACACATTGAAATAGAATATTGTTTCAAATTACCAATAATATATTTTCGCAACCTAAATCTAAAGTCAGAAGGCGAAGGATGGTCGTGGAGGCCACCCTTCGACCGCATTGCTCCAAAAAAGTTTTCAAGTAAATCTTGCGATAATCTGCATGTGACAATATATTTTTTCCGGTATCGCTCCGACAAAAAACAATGCATTTGTCCTAGCGATGTATTGCTGATGTGAATGCCTTTTTGAAATGGTAGACATTTCTTCATAACCAACTCTTGCGATTGCACCTTTGCGTTGGGTACAATTGGAGAACTGATAAAGTCATTCATTTTTTGCAACAATTGCTGCTGAACTTCTATAGAACAGCCGTAAGGTTGTTTCGCTGGCATACAGCTATTATTGAGATTTGAGAACTTCGAGTTGAAGATATCAAACCAGTCGTTCACCAGTTTTACAAACTCCGCTGTCTCCAAGGCGTTTTCCACCTCCATGCCCAATGCATAGCAGCGTAAAATAGCATTCGCTGTCGTGTTTGACAACAGTTGCGTTGCCAGTTTTACACGCTGTCGAGCAGAACTTTGGACGTTCAAGTGTTCGTCCGAAACCTTCCAAAGCAATGAGACATCGGATGAACCGCAGTGTCTCATTGCTTGCTTGATGGACTCACTTTTTAGATGCTTTCCGTCCCAAACAATTCCAGCATCTAAATAATGGTTTCTAATAAGTTTAACGAGATGCGGCACATCTGCAAAAACAAAAACTTTTAGCTCCGAGTTCGACGGATGCTCAAACCATGTTTTGTCTGAAAAAATGCATTTAAAACAATAAGAATTTATTTGACAATATTAATAATCGCACTCTCACCTGTACAAATGCCAAGCTCTTTCCACAATTTGCAATTGCTTGGAGCCATGTCTGACACTGTAGCTGCCACATAGTAGCCAGCACTATACAGTTTTGTAATTATGCATTTTAAGACAGTTGCCGTCATTGGCTTGTCAAAGTCATAGTATACAGGTTGTTTCCATGATTTAAAAACTCCTTGCACCATAGCCACCTGCACATAATCCGTTGGAGGCTGAACGGCTTTTCTCGTGGCATCCCACTCAAAGCATGCAGCCACTTTCATCTCGTCGAACATTATCGTGCACACTCTGTCTTCTTCCAACAAATCTGGGGCGTTTTCCATCAAATCCATTACCAAGTTTAAAGGCCCTGGTTTCAAGTCAATACACTGACACCATCTCTGCAATGTTGACACATGTGGCAGTGGGAAACCTTTTTTATAAAGATGCCGGTATGCACGCGGCCGCAGCATGAAGGCAAATGGCTTCAGAGACATCATCCTGCGTCCATCTGGCTTGCCCTCCGATGCGTAGGTGTTGCAGCTGAGATGCCGTAAAAAGATTACTTATCGAAGCATTCAAATTGTTTGCCTCGTCCAGCTGTTGTTGCAAACTTTTAACTTGTTTTTCCAAGTTTTTAACACGCATTTGCAGACGCAAATTTTCCAGCGCGATCCCCGCTGCAACAACTTCCTCCCTAAACATTTAATAACAAAATATTTTATTTTATATGCATGCCACACTTAAAACTGTACTTACTCAGTTTGGGAACTAAAATCTTTTTGACTGGTATTAACTTCTATTTGTTCCGTGAAGTTAAATACATTTTCAATTGATTTAGGCAGTGCCCCTCTTCGCAGTCGTCTTCGCTTGTTTTGACTTTCATAATAAAAATCATCCCTCTTGAAATGATTTTCACACACTCTGCTATGTGCTGAAAGATCAACTCCTGCAGACTCGTTCCATAATTGTCTTTTCAAAGCATTATTTGGCACGTGCACACACTTAACGCCAGTTTCACATCTTCTTTTACATATAAAGCAATATGGCGGCATACCGAATATCAACAACAAAATTGCTTAAAAAAATGCAAATATATTCGTCCGCGGAAGTGCGTCCCTTACAATGCTCGCGACGAGACTGATTAATTAGGCAATCGACAAGAAAAAATCGTCCGCGAAAGTGCGTCGCTTACAATGCTCGCATCGAGACTGCCGTATAAGGCAACGATCGGCAAAAATTTGTCCGTGGAGGTGCGTCGCTTACAATGCTCGCAACGAGACTGCCGAATAAGGGTATAAAAAGAGGGTGATAGCAATAGTGCGGCTACCTAGTTAAGTATGCCTTGACTTAGACCTTGTCTCAGTGGGTGGCGCTGAATGGTCTCTTACATTGTGAATGATCGCAAATATCGCGATTGCGTAACGACTACCAAAATCTAAACATCAATGTTGTTTTTGCGAACTTGTGTTTTGTGTATTCTTGCTTGATCGCATACATACATAATGCACTCGCTTTGGCATAATTATAAGCTTTGCCAGATAAGTTACACCTACGCATGGAAATGCAATGCATATGAAATGTAAGTGTCTCGACTTTACGCATTTTCAATTTTCAATTTCTCTTTGTTGCTGGTCTTTTTCAATTTAAAGGGAACGTTTTATTCAAAGCCTTCAAATAACGCAAAATTTAGCATTGCCAGTAAGTGACAATCTAATCACAAGTAGTCTGTGTCAAGGTATAATTAACAAGGTAGCCGCACTCGCTCTCGCGTGTTGACTTAAAAAAGTTTACTTTATATAAGTACGAAAGAAAGCGAGAGCTTAATGAATTTCTGGCTTGCGTCAAAATTTTTCAGCGGAGTTGTGTCACAACCTTTAACTCGAGATTGAATATTAGACAACAGTAAAGCGGGCTACAGAATGAGTGCGACTACCTTGTTGAGAATACCTTTGGCTGTTCATATTAGTTGTTGAGTTGCCAGTGTTGCCAGTAAAATAGAATTTCAATTGTTTGGCTCATGATACAATTAAGTAGGTAGTGTTAGTCGAGAGAGCGCTCTCATAATTTTGGTACCAATCGACAGTCGCAAAGTGCTTGTCGTTGTGGTAAGACGTCCGTGCGGACGAATTTCGTTCTGTTTGTTATGTTTTCCAAAACACGGCACAAAATGTTGACTTGCCAAACCATGTAAAGAAATTTTTCTTTAAGATACGAATACTTTTTCGCATAAAAAATCTTAATAATAAGCTCAAAGTGCAAAAGCAGAAACAAAAACTGATGGGGCATCGCAAATTATTAAAAGTTTTACTATAAATAAGATAATTTTTTATATTTTTAATTTTAATATACTTTTTAGTTTAATATTGCTTTAATATAATTAAATGTTAATATATCTTGTATCATGGTTTGGCTGCTAACTACACCAATACATAGAAATGCAACTCAAATGCTATACTCAAAGTGCGTTAGTCCCGTTACATTTGGCGCGTATTACTCTCTGCTCTCTTTTTCTCAATTTGAAACGAACGCTTTCATCAAAAGCATCAAAATAACAAAACGCAACATTTATATTTATTATTATTGATTATATATTTTTGAAATAAAGTAACTTTTAATTCAATTAATATAACTTGCCTTATTTAAACCTTAAATCAAACAATCGCGAGTGAATACAGTGCTCAGTGCCATTGTGTGTGCTTACATATGTACATACATATGTTTGTATACATATGTGTAGCGTAAAAACGTGCACACATATTAAGCGTAGCGGTCTGCTGCACCCGGTATTTACTCAAGAAGTCTTTTTTAAGACTGTTTATACTCGATACCGAAGGTAAAGAGTATATTGGGTTTGTGCAATGTCCGTCATGGTGTCTGTCCGTATGTCCGTCTGACCGTCTGTCCGTCTGTATGAACGCAACTTTTTTCCACACCCTTCAAGCTAGAGACTTGAAACTTTGCAAATGTCTTTATCTATGGCATAGTAAATTAAAGTGTTAAGATTGGAGTTCTACGATAACTAGGGGGCTGGCAAATCAATAAACTCGATAACGCAAAATCGATAGATCCAGCTATTTCGCAAGCCCTTACAGCTAGAACTACCAAATTTGGGGAGAAAATAGCTAGTATCAATCCCCAAAAAACTGCATCGAAAATTTTGGAGCCACGCCCACCCATTCCGCCCACAGCCCCCACTTAGTTTAACACCAAAAATGCCCATATCTTCTACAGTTTTTGAGCTAGAGCCATCAAATTTGATGCCAAGATAAGTGTTGACGAACCCCAACCAAATTCATAAAATTTTTGGATGCCACGCCCATTCATACTGCCCTATCCGCCCTCAACCACCCCAACGCTTCGCTTAATACGGTAGTGCGTGTATCTTCGATAGTGTTTGAGCTAGAGTCACCAAATTTGGTAGGTAGATACAGTGAAAGCTCTACTCGCGGACAGCTCCCTCAGGCGGACAGCTCCCTTAGCCGGACGAATTTTATAGTTTTTTAGCATGATTTTCATACAAAATCCGTTCTCTTGGGCGGACATCTCCCTTGGGCGGACAATAGTGCTGGAACCGTGGGTGTCCGGCTAAGGGAGCTTTCACTGTAACTGGTAACGACCCTCCAAAAACTGCATCAAAGTTTTGGAGCCCTACCTACCCATTCCGCCCCCAGCCCCCCGCACCTTAAAAACAGAAATGCTTATATCTTTTACAGATTTTTAGTTACAGCAACAAAATTTGTGCCAAATTAGGTGATTATAGCCCCCAAAAAATGCATAAAAACTTTGGATGCCACGCCAATCCATACAGCCCAAGCTGCCCCAAACCGCCCCAATGCTTCATTAAAAACGGGAATGCGTGTTTTATCCAAGCTTCGCCCCCCCGTTCCGCGCCCACTGCATTTTGAAATCAAAAACGCCTATATTTTCCACATTTTTTGAGCTAGAGCCGCCAAATTTGGTCCCAAGATAGGTGATGAAGATACCCAAAAAATGTGGATGGCGCAACGCCCCTCATACCGCCCCCAGCCCCCCTTCCTCCATATTCTACTAACTTTGAGCTAGAGTCACCAAATTTGGTATGAGGATAACAATTAACATCATAAATAGATCTGCAGCAAAACTTTGGACGCCACGCCCCCTCATACCAGCCCCCAGCCCCCCTTCACCATATTCTACTAACTTTGAGCTAAAGTCACCAAATTCAGTTTGAGGATAGCTATTGACATCATAAATAGATCTGCAGCAAAAGTTTGGATGCCACGCGCCCCCTTACCAACCCCAGCCCCCCATCCCCCAAATTTAACTATTTTTGAGCTAGGGTCACCAAATTTGGTATGAGGATAGCAATTGACATCATGCACAGATCTTTAGCTAAAATTTGTTTGTCATGCCCCCCTCCCCATACCTCCCCCAGCCTTCCATCCACCATATTCTTCTAACTTTGAGCTAGAGTCACCAAATTTGGAAGGAAGATAGCTTTTTGTCATCCCCATCTGCACCAGACAATCTTTGAGGCAGCGTACACCCCTGCCGTATCCAACCACCATTGCAATCAGCTCTTTTTTAATCTGTTTTATTACTGGTATCGAGTATACCGCAGTCGGGTGTGTCCGACTGCAACGTTTCTACTTGTTTTTTTTGGAACGCAATAGAATTTTCTTGCCGATGTGTACAAGGTTGTTTTAATAACTAAACAAATTTTGGGATTGAGTTATACTTATTTATTTACAAAAATTTAAAAGAAAATCCAGTTTTAAAAAAAAGAATAAAGCAATTCCGTGCCCCCCTTAGTAAAAAATTTAATTTTATTACTTTGTAAGTAAAAAGAACATATTTACAAAATATCTTTAAGAATGATTTCTTTTTGCAAGCCCCTTACTAAATCACGATTATCTACCCATACTATACATCACCGTCTCTCAATGTTACTGTGCAACCCATTTGCGATCATAAGTCATTAGAGAACAAAGTAGATATTGGCATGGCAACTGCCAAGGTTCTTTCAGATATTTTATTTGATTGCCACAAACCCGCCTCGAACTTTGACGGTTGCTAGGTTCAGGCGTTAGATATGCCTGATTGATGAAGACACAAATCTTAATTTGACGTCAATGAAACACATAATCATTTCTTTATTTGCCAATTTGAACCATTTGCCTCAAACATTCGCAAATCAATAGCGGCTAAGAAGATGGCACATTAAATATTGCACATACGCCGCGTAGATCGCTGGCATAATACCTGCAGGTAGAATGGTCAAACTATTTCACTTGAACTATTTCACTTGAACTTCGATACCTGAGCACTCTTGTTAGTTGCTTTTTAACTTGTTGGGCGAACAAATCGGTGAAACTAAAAACTTGCTGCCTTAACGCGCACTTATAGACCGAATTCGCTTTGACACCTGCTGCAGTCAGCCAGCAAGCAGCAAGGAATCCTGCAAGTATGTCAGGTCCAAGTTGGCAGTTGAGCAACTTGAGTTTAAAGTTGCGCCAGAAATTTGGCCAGTTTAAAAATAAAAAAAAATATTAACTATTATGAGCAACAGTGAGTTGTAACTTTATTCCTACAACCAGCCAGAAGCTTAAACACTGAAAATTGCCCCGAGAAAATGCAACTCAAACTGAGAGCACTTCAAGTTTGTTGCTAATGTACCACTTTTAGTGTGAAACTTTGAACAGATTGAGCCTTTATGGGACAATTATGTATTTAATTGATATAATGGCGGATCTTTCGAAACAAATATTCAGTCCATCGAATTCAAAAGTTGCTCAAACTCAAATTCTTAAAGCAATTTAGTTCAAACTATTAAATATCAAGAGGAGATTTCGGTTCAATATTCAAATTTACTCATACATATGTTTGGAGATATTGATTTGGTTGCTTGGTGGGGGACATAAGGGTTGATAGTTGTAGGACTCACCTGACTTTCGGTAATGCTGACCGCACGCTTTTCATATTTACTGCTTTGTTTTCGTGACAAGGGGGTGGAGCTGCTGCCGGCAGCTACACTCAGAAAAAAAAATAGTACAAATAAGCATATTCATGGTTAATTCAACTATTTTCGTACATAATTTCATTCCTAATATGAAAATGCTTAACTTGACATGCGCACATGTTAAATCAAGAATTACTACAAAGTAGTAAAATCAACATTTTTCATTATTGATCTGAAGTGTTGGAGTATTTAATTAAACTATTAAAAGTATTTAATTTTAAAATGCAACGTTTTTAATTTGACAACGGTTCATAGTTAAAGTTAAAAATTTAATTCTTAATTCAACAATATAAAAAAGTTAATTTAAAATTTTCTCATATTGAAATTAATACTTTAAGAGTTTAATTTAACAACTGTGCATGGTAAAAATGAAAATTTTCAGCTTTAATTTAACGATTTTAATATTAGAACTAAGTAAGATAATTATTTGAATCAAAGAATGCAAATGTCATTTTAGGCATAGACTGTATTCAATTCAAGTAGTCATACTCCTGAAAATGAAAACTATAATTTTCAATTCAAACACCCAAAACTTTTAAATTTAGGCATAATGTTATTTAATTCAAATATTTTTCATGATAGTTTTAAACATGTGTAGATATTGAATTAAATACAACGATGCTTTATTTTTAATATGTAAACCACTCAAATTAAAGTCTGTTGTATGTAAGTTTAAGTAATTTATTTGCATTATTAGATATAATATCCATAAATTGTTTACAAAAATATACTAATTTTTTCTTAAATATTATAAATTTATGAAAATTAAAATAAATTCGTTAACAAGACTTATATCTTAAATAAGTATTTCCATTATTAATAGTATATATATGCATAGGTAATGTTGTAAATTCAGTAATTTCTTTTATAAGAGTTTTATGCATTTGTGTTCCAATGTCAAATGACTGAAAATGAGGAGAAAATTCTTTAATAAAAATTTCATGGCAAACAACATATATACGTTCAAACTTGTGAAAAAAAGTTTAACTTTATAAAGACTGACTTTATCATCAATTTTAGTTGCTAAATAATAATTTTCCTTATATTTAATTCCTTTATATTCAAATTCTTTACAAATATCTAATGAACTATAATTTATTTGTTCATGTTTTAAACAAGTAATATCTTTAACAGGTATATTTTTAAATTTTGTGTTATTTACATAGGGGGAATGCCTTTTTCGTATTGTAAAAAGAAAATTGAAGGCAATTTTTCATAGCTAAGGATCATGATGGATTTACCCTAGAGTTTGTACAACTTTAATAAGACTTAGCATCCTTATGTTTAGCTTCAAAGCGCATTACCCAACAGTTTCTTAAAGGTCCACACTTTAAAATGGATGTTGGGTAATGAACCATGAAGTGATGCTTCGGTTTTAATGTAGGGCCATATAACTTGACATACAAAGTGTGATGTGTTTTTATTTTTGTAGCCAACTCTTTTAAATCGAAAGGTGAAAGTTTGCTTTGGAAGATAATATCAACTATTTCCAATAAAGCTATAAATAATGACCAATGTTCATTGTTCTCGGGAATTAAATCTCCAATCATAAAAGGCAAAAAGTGAATGAAACTGAATGGTTCGCTAGCTGTCATTTTTAATTTAAATTTTTTTAACATATTTTCAATTTCTCCAAATGAAAATAGTTTCTTCCTGTTGTTAATAATATCTAAAGTTAAAATTTTACCTTTTATAAGTGAACTCAAAATATTACATAAATCATACACACAAACTCCTTCTAAAATGTCGTGCATTAAATCAAAATAAAAGTTTTCAACAACATGAAAATTTCTTAACTCATTAAATATACAACTTGATTTTATGCCCGTGTCTTTATAATTATTGGCCTCTAAATCATTACGGTACGATTCTGTACTGCGCAGATGCTCGTTGTGTTGCACTGAATCGCTTTTCACTTCTGTATTAATTCTACTGGAAGCTCTGCAAAATCTTTTGGCTCTAAATGATTTAACAAATCCCAATAATGAATTTAATCCTAGATTATCTCCTAATATAAGCCCCAGTTCAAGATAAATTTTTTATGTTCCTTTAGTAGTACTAATGTCAATGCCATTTTCTAATGATTTAAGTTCACGCAAAATATGGTAGTATGTTGCTTCATAATCACAATTTTTAAGTATACTTGATGAAATATACGCAAACGGAAAAATTAAATTTAATTGAGATTGTAAATATTGTGGCAAAGTTGGAAAGGAATAATAAAATCCACAAATCGATGATACATGTGTCCCTACAGTATTATTAATTTGAAATTCGTCGAAATATAAATGAAAAGGTATGACAATATCACTCTGTGAATAGTTTTTCAGCCTTTCTAAAAATGTATCTGAATTATAAAAATGTATCAACGAATTATTATTTATCATTTTTTGACTGTCAAGAATTAAATTCAAAACATTGGGTAGTTCCAAAAAAGATTTCATTTGAAATTTAACTGGCATAACATATACGTCAAGTTTTTTGGGCAAAAGACAAACATTTCCATTACGAATTTTGGGTGAAATTACATTATTTATTACAAAGCATTGAGGATCTTCAAAAAGTTTATTTTTTTTTTTTAAATTTTGCAGAGTAGATATTCTGATTTAGGTTAGGTTAGGTTAGACCGACTGACCCTCCCAGGGGAGTGTCACACATAGACCGCTAAAGGGTCCTTAGTGGGGCCGGTGGTCGGAGATGGTTGGGACTTTCTCGGTGTGAGGTCCTACGGAGTGTGTGTACTTCGTGCAAACGCAAGAAGCCTTCTGGGTTCCTGCTTGCTGGCTTCTTCGAGCGAAGCCAGAAATGGAATTCGGAAGTGGCGTAGTCGTTGTGCTGCCAGTGCGGGGCAGCTGCAAAGGAGGTGCTCCAGCGTTTCCTTGACACCTGGATCTTTGCATTTCCTGCATTCGTCATTGTTAGTTATGCCTAGCCTTTTCGCATGTACTGCGACTAGGCAGTGGCCTGTCAGTAGACCCACTAGCCTCCGGCAGTCATGTCTTTGTAGCTTAAGCATATATTGCGCTAGTTTGTGGTTGTATGTTTTGCACATCTGATTTAATATCGCCAAATATATTTTGCCCCAATAAGCTTGAAATTGATTTCAAATCATTTAAATGGCATTGTTGAGAAGTATCAACAATAATCAAATTAATAGTATTTTATATGCAAGAGAGTAAACTAGATATCATATCTTGAATTATCAAAATTTCATTTCTTGGCATAAACGGTTGTGCATGTAGACGCAGTGTTAACACTAATGCTCCTCTGTTTAAATTATTTATATGTTCAACCTGAGAAAATTTTTTTTTTCAGCATAAACTCTAGTTGGTGTGCTTGACTCTTTTACACGTGAATCAGTAGTATTATCTAAATTGGAATCATTACAATTTTGCTGTTTTGTTTCAGCGTCGTTTTGATGCTGTTTTATGACAGCGTCGTTTTGATGCATATTAAGTAAATGCTTTTTAAAAATGTACATTTTAGAAAACATCTGATTGCAGTTACAAACTTTACATTTTATAGGGCTTTTCTTAGATATAAAATGATCATTTTTCAAATGATTTATTAGCAAATCAGCTGATGCAACAGCTTCATTACACTGAAAGCAAGGATACACGGCTATATATTCAAAAAATTAATTAGCCCGGTTAAGATTGACGATTTTAAGTCAAATTTTGTATCAATTTGAAAAAAATATGTTTGAATGAATTGCCATGGCAGCTCTGCACAAGCCAGTATTTTAAATTAAAAATCATATAAATTTTAAATGTAGCTTCTAAGCTTTCAAGAAATGAATTAAACTTATAAAGTGTGCCGTCGAAATATACATAAAATGCTGATAAGGAAGTGCAGTCCATTCCTTGCACTATTACAAATGGCTGCACTGTGGTGCCATTTTTAAAATTTTTTTCTATTATTTCATTTAGTTTTTGATGATAATCATTTATCAAAAGAATGCGTAGCGCAATTGCTTCCTGGGAATCTATTATTGTTGCTTTGTTTTTTTTTGTAGATGATTTGCATTTATACCAAGTAGAAGGCGGCAAAACTGCTGACAGAAGGACTGTAATTATATAGTCCACCGAATCTGTGAAAAATAAATATTAGTGTACAAGAAAGTAAAAAAATTAAAGCTCTTAAGCATACCTATTGAATCTGCAGAGTCGATCTTCTTTAGCATCGCCTTGCAGACATCATTTTTGATTTCTGCTTTAAAGTATATTACAATTTTTTTTTTTAAATTCATCCCACTTCGATTTTAACAAGCAGCCCTTATCGGGATATAAGCGACAAAAATTAATCTGAAATTATATTTAAAAATATTTGTATAAAAATATATACTAAAACCATATTAAAAAATATAACAATACATACATATTAATTATATATTTATATTAAATAAATAATAATAATATAAATATTAATTACTATTTAACAAAGCTTTAGTATAAATTATTAAGTAAGATTGCATATAAAAGACTTGCCAAATCTACACCATCACTCGCTAATTATTTAGGCCATTCTTTCATGAAATCAACAGGTTGATATGTGATTCAGTCTTTACGACGCAAATGATAAGTTTTTTTCCACTTGTCGATCACAATACCCCAGTCTGACATATCCCTTTTCAGATCTGCTTTCAAAGCCGTACAAATTATATGGTCGAATTCGGGTACATCGCTTGGCATGGAAACATTCAATTCTGAGATAGTAGCCATTTCATTTGTTTTATTTCGTTTAGCTTTTGAATTAGTGAACTTTGAGTATAATTTACCACTCGGATTTTTTTTCCCACTACGTGGTAAAAAGTAAATTTCCTTGTAAAAGATAATATGAACTTAGAATAATTAAAACTTTTATAGGTATATATTTACTTTTGCAGTGCACTCCGATTGAAATATATCAATTATTTGATCCACAATTCATGGGTAATCAGACGTTCTTAGCATACAGTGGTTCCACTTAGCTTCATCCACAATTATTGAAATCAATTTATCTCGCTCCGTATTGGTGAATAACTTATTTTTTTCATAATAGTTTAATAAAAATTTTCCTTTCGAAGTGTTTTTTAGAACTGACCCAACATCATATAAGTCGAATTTAATGTAAATAAATTTTATATTTTATGGTTAGTAAAAGTGCTTACAAGTATAGATCCATGCTCGCTACTTGATACTATCGAAGTGGACGAAGGGGCTTTACGCAGCCACGAAACCACTTTTGAATTCACTTCAAGAGTCTCATCATCAATATTAAACTGAAATTATTTAAATAAATAAAAACTTTAAAATAAAAACAAGAAACAAAAACAAGCTTGAGTTTAACTTACAAGACATAAATCCCGCATGAACAATGCACAAAATGTACAATATATAAAAGTGTACTTACTTCATTTTTCCGCCAAAAAAATAATTTTTCACGAAATTCTGCCCGCACGCCAATGTGTGATATTGCATTATCTATGTCTCCTGGTGAAAGATATTTAAGGCTTCGGTAAGTCACGCCGTTCGCTGGGGAGTAATTATACAAAAAAAAAAAAAAGTTTAATTTGCAATATAAATTTTTACACAGAATACCTTTACAATCGTCAAAAACACAGCTCAAGTTGAAAGAATCTAAAACATCTTTTAATTTCGCATCATCTTCGGCGTTCGGCTCCATTTGAGTACTAGAAAATAAATAAAATCACAAATATTGAAACTGAGTGAGTAGTTTGCAAAATAAATTTGGCAGATGAACGGACAGACTTGGCTATGTTCATTATTTTTACATTTGCATTAAAATAATTGTGTTTTAAAATCATCAAACTAGATAGGCAATAAGCGCAGATCAGCTTAACTAGAACATAGTCCACGCACAAAGCTGCAAAAATTCTAGGAATCACGCTTTAACATCATATTAAAAGTGTGTGTACAGTCTATTATGTACATAAAAGCATTGTTGCGAATCTGAGCTTCATACATGCATACATATGTACACACATATCTTAGAGCATGGCAGTGTATATGCATAAGCGTCAATAGCACTATAACTACATATGTTTGTATGTATGTACGTACATTAATATGCCAAACTTTATATTTTATTAATGTTATTTATGCATTTATTTCTTTAAGTACAAACAAACACACAAACTAATCACAAATTATGCATTTACATATAAATATGTATGTATGCTGTGCGTTATTATGTTATTTAATTCAAATATTTTTCATGATAGTTTTAAACATGTGTAGATATTGAATTAAATACAACGATGCTTTATTTTTAATATGTAAACCACTCAAATTAAAGTCTGTTGTATGTAAGTTTAAGTAATTTATTTGCATTATTAGATATAATATCCATAATTTTTTTTACAAAAATATACTAGTTTTTTCTTACATATTATAAATTTATGAAAATTAAAATAAATTCGTTAACAAGACTTATATCTTAAATAAGTATTTCCATTATTAGTAGTATATATATATGCATAGGTAATGTTGTAAATTCAGTAATTTCTTTTATAAGAGTTTTATGCATTTGTGTTCCAATGTCAAATGACTGAAAATGAGGAGAAAATTCTTTAATAAAAATTTCATGGCAAACAACATATATACGTTCAAACTTGTGAAAAAAAAGTTAATCTTTATAAAGACTGACTTTATCATCAATTTTAGTTGCTAAATAATAATTTTCCTTATATTTAATTCCTTTATATTCAAATTCTTTACAAATATCTAATGAACTATAATTTATTTGTTCATGATTTAAACAAGTAATATCTTTAACAGGTATATTTTTAAATTTTGTGTTATTTACATAGGGGGAATGCCTTTTTCGTATTGTAAAAAGAAAATTGAAGGCAATTTTTCATAGCTAAGGATCATGATGGATTTACCCTAGAGTTTGTACAACTTTAATAAGACTTAGCATCCTTATGTTTAGCTTCAAAGCGCATTACCCAACAGTTTCTTAAAGGTCCACACTTTAAAATGGATGTTGGGTAATGAACCATGAAGTGATGCTTCGGTTTTAATGTAGGGCCATATAACTTGACATACAAAGTGTGATGTGTTTTTATTTTTGTAGCCAACTCTTTTAAATCGAAAGGTGAAAGTTTGCTTTGGAAGATAATATCAACTATTTCCAATAAAGCTATAAATAATGACCAATGTTCATTGTTCTCGGGAATTAAATCTCCAATCATAAAAGGCAAAAAGTGAATGAAACTGAATGGTTCGCTAGCTGTCATTTTTAATTTAAATTTTTTTAACATATTTTCAATTTCTCCAAATGAAAATAGTTTCTTCCTGTTGTTAATAATATCTAAAGTTAAAATTTTACCTTTTATAAGTGAACTCAAAATATTACATAAATCATACACACAAACTCCTTCTAAAATGTCGTGCATTAAATCAAAATAAAAGTTTTCAACAACATGAAAATTTCTTAACTCATTAAATATACAACTTGATTTTATGCCCGTGTCTTTATAATTATTGGCCTCTAAATCATTACGGTACGATTCTGTACTGCGCAGATGCTCGTTGTGTTGCACTGAATCGCTTTTCACTTCTGTATTAATTCTACTGGAAGCTCTGCAAAATCTTTTGGATCTAAATGATTTAACAAATCCCAATAATGAATTTAATCCTAGATTATCTCCTAATATAAGCCCCAGTTCAAGATAAATTTTTTATGTTCCTTTAGTAGTACTAATGTCAATGCCATTTTCTAATGATTTAAGTTCACGCAAAATATGGTAGTATGTTGCTTCATAATCACAATTTTTAAGTATACTTGATGAAATATACGCAAACGGAAAAATTAAATTTAATTGAGATTGTAAATATTGTGGCAAAGTTGGAAAGGAATAATAAAATCCACAAATCGATGATACATGTGTCCCTACAGTATTATTAATTTAAAATTCGTCGAAATATAAATGAAAAGGTATGACAATATCACTCTGTGAATAGTTTTTCAGCCTTTCTAAAAATGTATCTGAATTATAAAAATGTATCAACGAATTATTATTTATCATTTTTTGACTGTCAAGAATTAAATTCAAAACATTGGGTAGTTCCAAAAAAGATTTCATTTGAAATTTAACTGGCATAACATATACGTCAAGTTTTTTGGGCAAAAGACAAACATTTCCATTACGAATTTTGGGTGAAATTACATTATTTATTACAAAGCATTGAGGATCTTCAAAAAGTTTATTTTTTTTTTTTAAATTTTGCAGAGTAGATATTCTGATTTAGGTTAGGTTAGGTTAGACCGACTGACCCTCCCAGGGGAGTGTCACACATAGACCGCTAAAGGGTCCTTAGTGGGGCCGGTGGTCGGAGATGGTTGGGACTTTCTCGGTGTGAGGTCCTACGGAGTGTGTGTACTTCGTGCAAACGCAAGAAGCCTTCTGGGTTCCTGCTTGCTGGCTTTTTCGAGCGAAGCCAGAAATGGAATTCGGAAGTGGCGTAGTCGTTGTGCTGCCAGTGCGGGGCAGCTGCAAAGGAGGTGCTCCAGCGTTTCCTTGACACCTGGATCTTTGCATTTCCTGCATTCGTCATTGTTAGTTATGCCTAGCCTTTTCGCATGTACTGCGACTAGGCAGTGGCCTGTCAGTAGACCCACTAGCCTCCGGCAGTCATGTCTTTGTAGCTTAAGCATATATTGCGCTAGTTTGTGGTTGTATGTTTTGCACATCTGATTTAATATCGCCAAATATATTTTGCCCCAATAAGCTTGAAATTGATTTCAAATCATTTAAATGGCATTGTTGAGAAGTATCAACAATAATCAAATTAATAGTATTTTATATGCAAGAGAGTAAACTAGATATCATATCTTGAATTATCAAAATTTCATTTCTTGGCATAAACGGTTGTGCATGTAGACGCAGTGTTAACACTAATGCTCCTCTGTTTAAATTATTTATATGTTCAACCTGAGAAAATTTTTTTTTTCAGCATAAACTCTAGTTGGTGTGCTTGACTCTTTTACACGTGAATCAGTAGTATTATCTAAATTGGAATCATTACAATTTTGCTGTTTTGTTTCAGCGTCGTTTTGATGCTGTTTTATGACAGCGTCGTTTTGATGCATATTAAGTAAATGCTTTTTAAAAATGTACATTTTAGAAAACATCTGATTGCAGTTACAAACTTTACATTTTATAGGGCTTTTCTTAGATATAAAATGATCATTTTTCAAATGATTTATTAGCAAATCAGCTGATGCAACAGCTTCATTACACTTAAAGCAAGGATACATGGCTATTTATTCAAAAAATTAATTAGCCCGGTTAAGATTGACGATTTTAAGTCAAATTTTGTATCAATTTGAAAAAAATATGTTTGAATGAATTGCCATGGCAGCTCTGCACAAGCCAGTATTTTAAATTAAAAATCATATAAATTTTAAATGTAGCTTCTAAGCTTTCATTTTAGTTTTTGATGATAATCATTTATCAAAAGAATGCGTAGCGCAATTGCTTCCTGGGAATCTATTATTGTTGCTTTGTTTTTTTTTGTAGATGATTTGCATTTATACCAAGTAGAAGGCGGCAAAACTGCTGACAGAAGGACTGTAATTATATAGTCCACCGAATCTGTGAAAAATAAATATTAGTGTACAAGAAAGTAAAAAAATTAAAGCTCTTAAGCATACCTATTGAATCTGCAGAGTCGATCTTCTTTAGCATCGCCTTGCAGACATCATTTTTGATTTCTGCTTTAAAGTATATTACAATTTTTTTTTTTAAATTCATCCCACTTCGATTTTAACAAGCAGCCCTTATCGGGATATAAGCGACAAAAATTAATCTGAAATTATATTTAAAAATATTTGTATAAAAATATATACTAAAACCATATTAAAAAATATAACAATACATACATATTAATTATATATTTATATTAAATAAATAATAATAATATAAATATTAATTACTATTTAACAAAGCTTTAGTATAAATTATTAAGTAAGATTGCATATAAAAGACTTGCCAAATCTACACCATCACTCGCTAATTATTTAGGCCATTCTTTCATGAAATCAACAGGTTGATATGTGATTCAGTCTTTACGACGCAAATGATAAGTTTTTTTCCACTTGTCGATCACAATACCCCAGTCTGACATATCCCTTTTCAGATCTGCTTTCAAAGCCGTACAAATTATATGGTCGAATTCGGGTACATCGCTTGGCATGGAAACATTCAATTCTGAGATAGTAGCCATTTCATTTGTTTTATTTCGTTTAGCTTTTGAATTAGTGAACTTTGAGTATAATTTACCACTCGGATTTTTTTTCCCACTACGTGGTAAAAAGTAAATTTCCTTGTAAAAGATAATATGAACTTAGAATAATTAAAACTTTTATAGGTATATATTTACTTTTGCAGTGCACTCCGATTGAAATATATCAATTATTTGATCCACAATTCATGGGTAATCAGACGTTCTTAGCATACAGTGGTTCCACTTAGCTTCATCCACAATTATTGAAATCAATTTATCTCGCTCCGTATTGGTGAATAACTTATTTTTTTCATAATAGTTTAATAAAAATTTTCCTTTCGAAGTGTTTTTTAGAACTGACCCAACATCATATATGTCGAATTTAATGTAAATAAATTTTATATTTTATGGTTAGTAAAAGTGCTTACAAGTATAGATCCATGCTCGCTACTTGATACTATCGAAGTGGACGAAGGGGCTTTACGCAGCCACGAAACCACTTTTGAATTCACTTCAAGAGTCTCATCATCAATATTAAACTGAAATTATTTAAATAAATAAAAACTTTAAAATAAAAACAAGAAACAAAAACAAGCTTGAGTTTAACTTACAAGACATAAATCCCGCATGAACAATGCACAAAATGTACAATATATAAAAGTGTACTTACTTCATTTTTCCGCCAAAAAAATAATTTTTCACGAAATTCTGCCCGCACGCCAATGTGTGATATTGCATTATCTATGTCTCCTGGTGAAAGATATTTAAGGCTTCGGTAAGTCACGCCGTTCGCTGGGGAGTAATTATACAAAAAAAAAAAAAAGTTTAATTTGCAATATAAATTTTTACACAGAATACCTTTACAATCGTCAAAAACACAGCTCAAGTTGAAAGAATCTAAAACATCTTTTAATTTCGCATCATCTTCGGCGTTCGGCTCCATTTGAGTACTAGAAAATAAATAAAATCACAAATATTGAAACTGAGTGAGTAGTTTGCAAAATAAATTTGGCAGATGAACGGACAGACTTGGCTATGTTCATTATTTTTACATTTGCATTAAAATAATTGTGTTTTAAAATCATCAAACTAGATAGGCAATAAGCGCAGATCAGCTTAACTAGAACATAGTCCACGCACAAAGCTGCAAAAATTCTAGGAATCACGCTTTAACATCATATTAAAAGTGTGTGTACAGTCTATTATGTACATAAAAGCATTGTTGCGAATCTGAGCTTCATACATGCATACATATGTACACACATATCTTAGAGCATGGCAGTGTATATGCATAAGCGTCAATAGCACTATAACTACATATGTTTGTATGTATGTACGTACATTAATATGCCAAACTTTATATTTTATTAATGTTATTTATGCATTTATTTCTTTAAGTACAAACAAACACACAAACTAATCACAAATTATGCATTTACATATAAATATGTATGTATGCTGTGCGTTATTATGTTATTTAATTCAAATATTTTTCATGATAGTTTTAAACATGTGTAGATATTGAATTAAATACAACGATGCTTTATTTTTAATATGTAAACCACTCAAATTAAAGTCTGTTGTATGTAAGTTTAAGTAATTTATTTGCATTATTAGATATAATATCCATAATTTTTTTTACAAAAATATACTAGTTTTTTCTTACATATTATAAATTTATGAAAATTAAAATAAATTCGTTAACAAGACTTATATCTTAAATAAGTATTTCCATTATTAGTAGTATATATATATGCATAGGTAATGTTGTAAATTCAGTAATTTCTTTTATAAGAGTTTTATGCATTTGTGTTCCAATGTCAAATGACTGAAAATGAGGAGAAAATTCTTTAATAAAAATTTCATGGCAAACAACATATATACGTTCAAACTTGTGAAAAAAAAGTTAATCTTTATAAAGACTGACTTTATCATCAATTTTAGTTGCTAAATAATAATTTTCCTTATATTTAATTCCTTTATATTCAAATTCTTTACAAATATCTAATGAACTATAATTTATTTGTTCATGTTTTAAACAAGTAATATCTTTAACAGGTATATTTTTAAATTTTGTGTTATTTACATAGGGGGAATGCCTTTTTCGTATTGTAAAAAGAAAATTGAAGGCAATTTTTCATAGCTAAGGATCATGATGGATTTACCCTAGAGTTTGTACAACTTTAATAAGACTTAGCATCCTTATGTTTAGCTTCAAAGCGCATTACCCAACAGTTTCTTAAAGGTCCACACTTTAAAATGGATGTTGGGTAATGAACCATGAAGTGATGCTTCGGTTTTAATGTAGGGCCATATAACTTGACATACAAAGTGTGATGTGTTTTTATTTTTGTAGCCAACTCTTTTAAATCGAAAGGTGAAAGTTTGCTTTGGAAGATAATATCAACTATTTCCAATAAAGCTATAAATAATGACCAATGTTCATTGTTCTCGGGAATTAAATCTCCAATCATAAAAGGCAAAAAGTGAATGAAACTGAATGGTTCGCTAGCTGTCATTTTTAATTTAAATTTTTTTAACATATTTTCAATTTCTCCAAATGAAAATAGTTTCTTCCTGTTGTTAATAATATCTAAAGTTAAAATTTTACCTTTTATAAGTGAACTCAAAATATTACATAAATCATACACACAAACTCCTTCTAAAATGTCGTGCATTAAATCAAAATAAAAGTTTTCAACAACATGAAAATTTCTTAACTCATTAAATATACAACTTGATTTTATGCCCGTGTCTTTATAATTATTGGCCTCTAAATCATTACGGTACGATTCTGTACTGCGCAGATGCTCGTTGTGTTGCACTGAATCGCTTTTCACTTCTGTATTAATTCTACTGGAAGCTCTGCAAAATCTTTTGGATCTAAATGATTTAACAAATCCCAATAATGAGTTTAATCCTAGATTATCTCCTAATATAAGCCCCAGTTCAAGATAAATTTTTTATGTTCCTTTAGTAGTACTAATGTCAATGCCATTTTCTAATGATTTAAGTTCACGCAAAATATGGTAGTATGTTGCTTCATAATCACAATTTTTAAGTATACTTGATGAAATATACGCAAACGGAAAAATTAAATTTAATTGAGATTGTAAATATTGTGGCAAAGTTGGAAAGGAATAATAAAATCCACAAATCGATGATACATGTGTCCCTACAGTATTATTAATTTGAAATTCGTCGAAATATAAATGAAAAGGTATGACAATATCACTCTGTGAATAGTTTTTCAGCCTTTCTAAAAATGTATCTGAATTATAAAAATGTATCAACGAATTATTATTTATCATTTTTTGACTGTCAAGAATTAAATTCAAAACATTGGGTAGTTCCAAAAAAGATTTCATTTGAAATTTAACTGGCATAACATATACGTCAAGTTTTTTGGGCAAAAGACAAACATTTCCATTACGAATTTTGGGTGAAATTACATTATTTATTACAAAGCATTGAGGATCTTCAAAAAGTTTATTTTTTTTTTTTAAATTTTGCAGAGTAGATATTCTGATTTAGGTTAGGTTAGGTTAGACCGACTGACCCTCCCAGGGGAGTGTCACACATAGACCGCTAAAGGGTCCTTAGTGGGGCCGGTGGTCGGAGATGGTTGGGACTTTCTCGGTGTGAGGTCCTACGGAGTGTGTGTACTTCGTGCAAACGCAAGAAGCCTTCTGGGTTCCTGCTTGCTGGCTTCTTCGAGCGAAGCCAGAAATGGAATTCGGAAGTGGCGTAGTCGTTGTGCTGCCAGTGCGGGGCAGCTGCAAAGGAGGTGCTCCAGCGTTTCCTTGACACCTGGATCTTTGCATTTCCTGCATTCGTCATTGTTAGTTATGCCTAGCCTTTTCGCATGTACTGCGACTAGGCAGTGGCCTGTCAGTAGACCCACTAGCCTCCGGCAGTCATGTCTTTGTAGCTTAAGCATATATTGCGCTAGTTTGTGGTTGTATGTTTTGCACATCTGATTTAATATCGCCAAATATATTTTGCCCCAATAAGCTTGAAATTGATTTCAAATCATTTAAATGGCATTGTTGAGAAGTATCAACAATAATCAAATTAATAGTATTTTATATGCAAGAGAGTAAACTAGATATCATATCTTGAATTATCAAAATTTCATTTCTTGGCATAAACGGTTGTGCATGTAGACGCAGTGTTAACACTAATGCTCCTCTGTTTAAATTATTTATATGTTCAACCTGAGAAAATTTTTTTTTTCAGCATAAACTCTAGTTGGTGTGCTTGACTCTTTTACACGTGAATCAGTAGTATTATCTAAATTGGAATCATTACAATTTTGCTGTTTTGTTTCAGCGTCGTTTTGATGCTGTTTTATGACAGCGTCGTTTTGATGCATATTAAGTAAATGCTTTTTAAAAATGTACATTTTAGAAAACATCTGATTGCAGTTACAAACTTTACATTTTATAGGGCTTTTCTTAGATATAAAATGATCATTTTTCAAATGATTTATTAGCAAATCAGCTGATGCAACAGCTTCATTACACTTAAAGCAAGGATACATGGCTATTTATTCAAAAAATTAATTAGCCCGGTTAAGATTGACGATTTTAAGTCAAATTTTGTATCAATTTGAAAAAAATATGTTTGAATGAATTGCCATGGCAGCTCTGCACAAGCCAGTATTTTAAATTAAAAATCATATAAATTTTAAATGTAGCTTCTAAGCTTTCAAGAAATGAATTAAACTTATAAAGTGTGCCGTCGAAATATACATAAAATGCTGATAAGGAAGTGCAGTCCATTCCTTGCACTATTACAAATGGCTGCACTGTGGTGCCATTTTTAAAATTTTTTTCTATTATTTCATTTAGTTTTTGATGATAATCATTTATCAAAAGAATGCGTAGCGCAATTGCTTCCTGGGAATCTATTATTGTTGCTTTGTTTTTTTTTGTAGATGATTTGCATTTATACCAAGTAGAAGGCGGCAAAACTGCTGACAGAAGGACTGTAATTATATAGTCCACCGAATCTGTGAAAAATAAATTTTAGTGTACAAGAAAGTAAAAAAATTAAAGCTCTTAAGCATACCTATTGAATCTGCAGAGTCGATCTTCTTTAGCATCGCCTTGCAGACATCATTTTTGATTTCTGCTTTAAAGTATATTAGAATTTTTTTTTTAAATTCATCCCACTTCGATTTTAACAAGCAGCCCTTATCGGGATATAAGCGACAAAAATTAATCTGAAATTATATTTAAAAATATTTGTATAAAAATATATACTAAAACCATATTAAAAAATATAACAATACATACATATTAATTATATATTTATATTAAATAAATAATATTAATTACTATTTAACAAAGCTTTAGTATAAATTATTAAGTAAGATTGCATATAAAAGACTTGCCAAATCTACACCATCACTCGCTAATTATTTAGGCCATTCTTTCATGAAATCAACAGGTTGATATGTGATTCAGTCTTTACGACGCAAATGATAAGTTTTTTTCCACTTGTCGATCACAATACCCCAGTCTGACATATCCCTTTTCAGATCTGCTTTCAAAGCCGTACAAATTATATGGTCGAATTCGGGTACATCGCTTGGCATGGAAACATTCAATTCTGAGATAGTAGCCATTTCATTTGTTTTATTTCGTTTAGCTTTTGAATTAGTGAACTTTGAGTATAATTTACCACTCGGATTTTTTTTCCCACTACGTGGTAAAAAGTAAATTTCCTTGTAAAAGATAATATGAACTTAGAATAATTAAAACTTTTATAGGTATATATTTACTTTTGCAGTGCACTCCGATTGAAATATATCAATTATTTGATCCACAATTCATGGGTAATCAGACGTTCTTAGCATACAGTGGTTCCACTTAGCTTCATCCACAATTATTGAAATCAATTTATCTCGCTCCGTATTGGTGAATAACTTATTTTTTTCATAATAGTTTAATAAAAATTTTCCTTTCGAAGTGTTTTTTAGAACTGACCCAACATCATATATGTCGAATTTAATGTAAATAAATTTTATATTTTATGGTTAGTAAAAGTGCTTACAAGTATAGATCCATGCTCGCTACTTGATACTATCGAAGTGGACGAAGGGGCTTTACGCAGCCACGAAACCACTTTTGAATTCACTTCAAGAGTCTCATCATCAATATTAAACTGAAATTATTTAAATAAATAAAAACTTTAAAATAAAAACAAGAAACAAAAACAAGCTTGAGTTTAACTTACAAGACATAAATCCCGCATGAACAATGCACAAAATGTACAATATATAAAAGTGTACTTACTTCATTTTTCCGCCAAAAAAATAATTTTTCACGAAATTCTGCCCGCACGCCAATGTGTGATATTGCATTATCTATGTCTCCTGGTGAAAGATATTTAAGGCTTCGGTAAGTCACGCCGTTCGCTGGGGAGTAATTATACAAAAAAAAAAAAAAGTTTAATTTGCAATATAAATTTTTACACAGAATACCTTTACAATCGTCAAAAACACAGCTCAAGTTGAAAGAATCTAAAACATCTTTTAATTTCGCATCATCTTCGGCGTTCGGCTCCATTTGAGTACTAGAAAATAAATAAAATCACAAATATTGAAACTGAGTGAGTAGTTTGCAAAATAAATTTGGCAGATGAACGGACAGACTTGGCTATGTTCATTATTTTTACATTTGCATTAAAATAATTGTGTTTTAAAATCATCAAACTAGATAGGCAATAAGCGCAGATCAGCTTAACTAGAACATAGTCCACGCACAAAGCTGCAAAAATTCTAGGAATCACGCTTTAACATCATATTAAAAGTGTGTGTACAGTCTATTATGTACATAAAAGCATTGTTGCGAATCTGAGCTTCATACATGCATACATATGTACACACATATCTTAGAGCATGGCAGTGTATATGCATAAGCGTCAATAGCACTATAACTACATATGTTTGTATGTATGTACGTACATTAATATGCCAAACTTTATATTTTATTAATGTTATTTATGCATTTATTTCTTTAAGTACAAACATACACACAAACTAATCACAAATTATGCATTTACATATAAATATGTATGTATGCTGTGCGTTTTATATACATACATAGACGCAAACACACACATTGCGATATACTTACGCACAAATGCGCAAATTTTAATATTTTTTGCATATTTTCCACTCACAAACGCACAATTTTAATTTTTATACATTGTATGTACATATGTACACATGTACATGTTAATACATACATATGTACATTTAATGAACTTGTAGTAATTTAACTTACCTTTAAACTTTATTTTTATTTAAAAACTTCACATTCACTTCAAAATATATATATTTTTTTTGTTTATGGTTTTATTAAAACTATTTATTTTATTAAAACTATATTTAATAGTTTCACACAATATTTATTAGAACCACGTCTTTCTTGTTTCACAGCCGCTCAAAACTGACGCTAACTCTAATGCTCACGATCATTTCGCTTTGTCGCCGGCAGTTTGTCGCGTGCCAAGTAGCAAACTGCAAGACAAAAAAATCTGAGCTGTTCTGTGTGCATATACTTTTTCCTTCGCCCTTATGCACAAAGAACAGTTAACATTTTTTTGTCGTGCCATTTTCTACTTGGCAAGCGACAAACTGCGGATCTTTAAATACCCTAATACACATTTCATGCACATGTACATATATTGAAATATAAAAATATTTTTTAATAAAAATGTTCTCATTCCGAGTTCGAGCACACATAAAATAGATAAATTGTATTTTTCATCGTTTGAATAATATAAATCCATTCTTATTTATGTTCTTAGTGGTCGAGTTGCAAATGAGTTAACATAGTCACCAGATTATTTTTCTACTTGAAAGGGAAAAAATTGAATGTTGGAGGCTGCTTGTCCAAACATGATGATCGAGAAAAAAGCAAAGCAAATTATAGAAAAGAGGTAGACAAACGGCACGAGTCGTTGTCGTTTTAACGCGTTGTAATTTCGTTTACTCCCCGCACCCGTGCCATAAACCAACAAACACGCGGCATGCTATGAATCGCCAAAGCGAAATTTTTTGTGTATATGTTTGTATGCATATGTATGTATGTATGCATGTACTTACATACAGATGTGTAATTGCTAATTTATTGCATTTACATATATGTACATACATATGTCATACAAACTATTTTTTATGCATCGTTTTATTTATACTACGCATGTATATATGTCTTTGTCTAATAATAATTACAATGTACATACATACATATGTACTTAGTTAACATTTGTCGATATGCACAAATGTAAAATAAATGCACAATTAATTATTATTAATTAATTAAATTGAGAATAATAAGGCCAAAGTTTATTATTTTTGTTTTCAAAAACCATATTATGTTAGCTTTTCAATTCAATATTGAAAATGTATTTAAAATGAGTATGAATAGATAGTTATTTTAAGTATTAATTTTTGACTTTGCGTTAATAGTTCAGTTAAATATATTTCAACGTTAAATTGAACATGGCATGTTGTTTTAAAGTACACACATGTTGTTAAGTGCACGCACTTTGTTTCAACTATTTTTCATGTTCGATTTGCTGTTTAACTATGTTTTTAGTTGAATCTACATTTTTTATAGCTAAATTTACTACGTTTTATAGTAAAAACCCGCATAGTAAAATCAACTATTTTCTTAGTTGATTTTCGGGTGCTTTTTTTTCTGAGTGTAGAGACGAGGACGAGGACCCAGCTGCCACCGATGAGGCCGGCAGTTGGTGAAAGTGTTGAGAATGTGGATGCGGATGTGATACGTGATGATGATGATGATGGTACATGCTGTTGAGCATACCCATACTATTCTCTGGGCCAGATTGATGACGATGTTGTTGTTGGTGTTGGTGTTGTTGGGTCACATGTGGACTCAGGCCACGGGAGCTGCGCCACAATGCGATGGCTATTTTACTATACAGCACCTGGAAATATACAACTATGTACAAACTATGAAATTGTGTATTTTAATACAACCGGAAATTCCATTAACCTATTTAAAATAATTAGTTTGCAACAAATTTGTTAATTTTTTCATATATTTTTACAAGAATTGAACATAATATATACTAGAACTTTGTTGTTTGATATCAGAGCTTAAAAATAAATACATTTTTCCCCTATAATGGATATCAGTCGAATGAACTGTTGAATTTAAATCAAGCCGCATTTATCAATAATTTTAAGCAAGATTGATCAGCCTAAAGCTCGAGAAGTTATATTGGCTAAACGAAGAGAAGTACATGGCTTAGTTGACCTGTCTTTTGTTACCTGTTCTAATACAACTTACAAACATATCAAATATATTTAATGTGTTCCGGGTATAAATATATAATTGTACTCACCTTCATGACCAGCAGAGGCATCACATAAAGCAGAACAAAATTAATCATGTCAAGCAATTTGGAGTTGAACATTTCACGATCAAGCACACAGAGTTCCTCTTCCTGACCATCCTCAGTGTGTGTGTTCTCGATGGTCTTGCTGAAAACAAACTTGTGCGTTGAGTAGACAGCCGATGTTATCCACACAGTGACAATGACCATCTGTAAGAGTTATATTCTCTCGCTTAGACAAGTGAATATTCAGATGCGCTACTTAATTTTAAGATTAATTTAGGTAAATACAATAACATTTTAATTAAATGTATGTTTTTTTGTTGCATCTTACTTCCTGCTCTACAAGTCTGTTCTAATACCATTCTGGACCAATGGTTGCCAGTTATAGATAAACGCTATAATTGCAACAAACAAGAACTTGGGAAGCTCAGATTCAAAACGTGAAGAATAAGTTTCAATACTCAATCCAAAGATTTGTTCTTTAATTCCGTGCTGTCCCTTCTTTAACATTTTCCGTAAGTAATTAAGTTTAATACCAAATGTTTTCCTCTACTTAATTTTGTTATATCAACGATTTCAAATGCCATCGCTGACGTATTCCGAAACACGATGATGAACTCTTTCCGACAATTCGTGTAATTTGTGTCAGCCGAATAGTCATTAGTAGTTTATGTATTTGGTGTTGCATTTGTATTTGGTGTTGTAAGAGATTTTTTTATGCATTGTTCGGTAAGAAATTTCAGACACGAAGCACAAAGTGCCTTCTGGATTATAACGTAATTCTTTTTTTTTTGTGGCCTGCGATGATGGAAAGCGATGATGACTTGGGATGGGTGAAATGTGTTCCTAGAGAAAATTGTTGTGCTTGTGTGGTTTGATTGAACGTACAATTTTTGTACTTGAATATGTGTCACCTTAATTTGTATTACAATGTATTACAAACTTGCTCATTTGATTTGTGTGAAAGTAAATGCCATCATTATGATGAATACACATTTGTTAAAATTTGTTTTTAGTTTGCTACCAACTGATATTTGACTCATTCAACTAGAACGCAGACGAGCGTACAGCCTGAAATAACAAAATTATAAATAAATAAAAAAAATTCAAACAAACTACAACTAAAATATGAATAAACTTGTATAAATAACGTATGTAATAGACAAAAGGAGATAGAGTAATAGATACTCTATACAACACTGATTTCGTTTTCAAAGCAAAAATCAAACACATTTTATGACAGCTCACTGGGCAATGCAGTTTTAGGTAAATTAATTGATATCATAAAAATCATACAAATAATTTGAAACTTTATAAAATATGCCTAACAAATAATCCAACATGATGAGCTGAGTTGTTGTGTTACGCTAACAAGAAAAGCAAGCGGCAATGTAAAATGCATACGAACCTTGTCAACAGTCAGGAGGTGCATATGTAATATGTTTTTTGCATGTTACAAGTTTCATATAATGAAAAGTAAAACGATGGTGACAATACATGAACTAGACGAAAATCGAATGAACATCTTTTAAAGCATTTTAACTGTCGTTCATTTGTTGGAAAATGTACATAAGAGCTATTTATTATTTTATGCCAGTATCTATATGAACACACTTAATTTGTTTATGCGTAAATGAATTAAATTGTCGTCAGCTTTGAATAAAAAGCTTTTATTCGTATCTATTTGTCTTGCTGGCCAACGTTAACTCATGCAGAGTTCCTGTTCCTCTATTCTCAACTTATTCCATTTCTGCAAAAAAAAAACACATATGGTTGTTTTGCAGACACATTCACAAACACACACACACACACACGCAGATACAAATGTGTGTTTGGATTTATCGAGGTTGAGAGTAAAGCTGTTTGTTATCCATTTAAAAATAAATTTGTTATTATGCCAATGCGTCATATGTATCAACTAGAGCATAACTTAAGATGTCTGAGCCCTTTCGCAAGCGAAGCTTTCAATTGCCTGGTGAATATAAATATTTAACTAAATAAATGTAAAAACTTATTAAAAGAAAAATTATTCTAATTATTTACAAAGAAAGAAAATGAAAATCCTAATTATGTAAACCTTGAAGATAGGATTAAAAATCTTGAAGGTAACTTTAAATTTCAATGGTTTTATAAATTAAAAATTTAACTTTAACGCCTTTTTTATTTAAAGATAAATTAGATGCTATTTTAAGCGGAGTTGTGGAGACGAAGATCATGGTCGCGCAGCTGTGCAAGGAAAGAAAGGAGATGGAAACGTTATTCCAATTTCCCGTCAAAACAACAGATGAGCTTCTGTTATTAGAAAAATTTACCCAGGCGGGATATTAAAAAACCTTAAGGAAATAATGACAGACGATGTCGCCATGGACTGGAACGTTGAAGGAGTTCATGGCAAAAAATCATTAAGAAATTTGCCGAATTTTTTAAGGCTTTAACAAAAGCCATTGCTGAAAGGGAACCGCTGCCAGACAACGTCTTGCGAAAAGCAATTGCGCTGCAGAAGAAGCGCGCACTTCGCAGAATTAGGGACACTTGATAATAAGTAATGTAACCATAAATATTAATTTTATTTTCTAAATACATAAATACAAATATGTAATATACTGTTTTTAAGGTATAGTTGCTGGCTAGTCATTTTGGATTAGTCATTAACTAGGTGTAAAGGACTAGTCCTACACTGTTTTCCCCAGATTGTTCTAATGCTAGTCCACATGGTCTGTTTTAGACTAGTTCATTTGTGCTGTTTTTGGATTAGTCCATATGGTCTGTTTACAGACTAGTCCACATGTTCTGTTTTATATACTAGTCCTCATGGTCTAGTTTATGGTCTAGTTTATAGTCTAGTCCTCATGGTCTGGTTTTGGACTAGAACACATGGTCTGCTTATAGACTAGTCCACATGGTCTGGTTTTAAGACTAGTCCACGTGGCTGCAGAAGCGGCCGAAACGTCCACTCCAATGACATCCCCATGTTAAATGGACTAGGAGAAATACATGGAAATGGACTAGTTATGGACTAGTGCTAGCTCATGCGGACTAGGCAATAGACTATGTTTGGACTAGTCAACGTGACCGCTGGGGAATATATAATTTGATTGTGTTGCACATTCGCAAGTTGAATTTAGCATTGCATGGTTCTGAAAGCGTCGATGTTTGTTTTTATTTTGGCCAACTGGATTGACAAACTCTTTGCTCTAAGGTCGCAATAAATATACCCTAGCCAAGTATTTGCGCAATCACTTTTGCATAATGTTTGTTCACTTTGCTTACTGAATATTGTGTTTATAGTATGTGTCATTAGCGAAAAAAAAAACATTAATATTTGAATGCAATCCCGTTCAACAAACAAAAAATATAAAAGATCAACCAGTAACGTATTGAAATTAGAATGTTTTCAGTACAGGTGAAACCCGTTTTGTGCATAATGTTTATGTTATTTAAAAATTAATTCGTTGGCTCTCGACTTACCGACTATTAGATAAATGGACAGATTCTGCATTACACAAAATAGACCCACACAAAAGTCAGCAAATGCCAAGTTAGCCAAGAAAAAATTGGTAATGAAGCGTAGGCGACGCGTCAAAGTAACCACCAGTATAACAAGTAGATTGCCTGAAAGAAGAATAAAAACACATATCAAAATGGCAATTAATTTCTTCTTTTTTTTTTGCCACATTTGCATAAAATGTTAACAAAATATTTTGGTAACTCAGTTCTAATGGTCGCTCTTTCTCTCTCTCACTCTGTCGGTCGACTAGCTGTTATTTTAAAGTAGGCCAAAAAGTTGTACTCTGAACTGGGGGCAATAACTTTGAGCAGGCAGTGTAAATTCTGGATGATCATTTTTGACGACTTCCCTGGACATTTGGTTTTATGTGACGTTGAACGTTTATTTTAATTCGGGACTTTTGCTTCGACCACTATTCGCTCCCACTCTTTCTCTCTCTTCTTCTGAAAGTTTTTTATTTTCAATGTAAAATGGAAACAATAGCAAGTGGATATAAGTGAAAGCCGTCAAAGTCCTATGATATGTGACCAACAATTGAATAGCATTTGCAGCCAGTTAAGCTAATTGCCCAAACTTTCCAACTTTGATATATATAAATGCAGAGATGATAGCAAAAGTACTTTACTACATAATACCTTGTTCTGCCGGCTGTCCGTTGAATATAAATACAATTTTTTGTTTTGTATTAAAGGTCATACCAATATCATAAATTATTTGGTGAAACAAAATTGTATTGAAATTTTTTCATCTAATAGCTAATAAATAAAAATAACTATGTATTCAATTTACTTGAAAAAATTTTGATTAAAATAAAAAATCCGTTTCCTTTATGATATCTTATATATAAAATTCTTGTGTCACGGGGTGCGTAATTTAACTCCTACGAAACGGCTTGACCGATTTTTATGAAATTTTATATGCGTATTCAGTAGTGCTGAGAATCGGCTAACATCTATTATTCGTCTGCCTAAATGTTAAGGGTGGTCCACCCCTAATTGGTTTGTTTGTAAATGCCTATTTGAATATTTAACAAATGAGTTCAATAAATGGCTGATCATTATGTTAACGGGGATTTTCCTGTGAAATTGAAACTTTTCGTATACAAACTTCTTTTGAATAATATTGTCAAACGCATTTGAACTGATAAAGAAAATATGACACGAGCCAGACGAGCAAATATAGGTCGGCGAACGCGTAATGCAAATGATGTGGCGCACAAGCTAATGCAAGGCAGCGTGAACGTAATGCACGAAATAGATCTGTAAACCTCCCTTTCTTCAGTTTTTGGTGGACATGTATGTCAAAGTGGAGAGTGAGCGCTTAAGGTTTATTGCTTCTAAACCAAACAAAAATGCGAGCAGAAAACTATATACATAAACAAGACGCAATCACAAATGATGCTGAATTAGATCCAAACAATTTAGCTCAAATGGTAACACTCCCGGCGTACTTTGTAGGAGTCCCGAGATATCTTCAGGAGTACATGCAGGATGCGCTCATATACGTGCTTAACTACGGGAGGCTTAATCTACAATGGCATGTAATCCCGTTTGGCCAGAAATTACTAAAGAGCTCATTCCAAGTCAAAATTCAGACTTGACTTTGAGAGGATAAACAGATGATCACCGATATATCATATTATCTTTATTCATAGAGTAGAAGTCAAAAGCACCACAGAGTCCACTTGTATCAATATATAATTCACTTCAATTATTAATTACAAGTATTTGCCAGATGTTGTTAACATATTTTTAGGCAGAGACGGTACAGTTCAATATTGTTTCAGTTTTTAATTGACTTATAATTAATATATTGTACAAAACAAACAATTAAATATTATTAAAACTAAATTGCTCGGTAAATTTGATGCTTAAAAATTTGTATGATACTCGCTATACTTGAACAAACTGATGTCCAAAATGGCTTTTATTAGTCCATTTGGGAAGCCTTAGTGAAACGGAGTGCTTAGCCTTGAGAACATTCTTTTCGGCTTTGTTCATTTTCAGAATTGGTCGAATTAACCAGTAAAGTTTCCTTCGAAACTTTATGTTTTTTTGTGTATGCCTGCAAACAATGCACTCGTGGATTTAAGAATGAAATTTAAAAAAAAAATCATATATGAAATAAAATAAAGTTCATAGATAAAATATTTTGTCTCCTGTTGTTAGTTGGGTAATGCATAAATGAAGTAAAATTTATGCACTTTTAGCTGAGCTCTAATTAATGTTTTTCAGGTTATTACCTTAAAAGCAGCAATGGGCAATTTGTCTACTTGCACGCATGCCAAACCGCAATTTGTACAAGCCGAGCAAATATGTTAGAGCATAAAAGTGGAGGAGAGGTCAATTCAATATTAAAATTATATGTTAATTTTTATAATTATGCTGGACAGTTTTATAAGAAGCTCTTGCTCTTGCTTTTGCCTAATGCCTAATAAAAATGGAAATTAAAGTTAGTTTATTAATTTATTAAAACATATTGTTATATAATATCTAGTTTGTGCCGATTGAATGCACCAAAAGCTCAAACAGCCCATGGTTTGGTTATCTTTCGTTAGCCATAACCCCAATCTAAAACATTTTGCGACAGCCTTCGCTTGGGGCTTCAGTTACCAGACAGTTCTGGCCATAACCGTTAGCCAAACGCGTTTCGGGCTTTGAAATGTATTTGCATAGGTTGCAATTCGCATACCTAGTAGCGGTTTTGTGTTTGGCCAGGTGACCTGATTGGATGTGTGTGTTTCTGGGTGTTAAAGCCTTGAATCATTGTGGCTTAAGTAAACTCTTCAACAAGCATTCAAAAGGGAAATAAAGCAACGAGGGACATGTATACAGAGGGAGAGAGAGTGAACAAGAAAGGAGATGTTAAAACTCAGAAAAATCGCATTAAAAAGTCGCAGAATAGGTGAGGGCCTGGCCGCGTGCATGAATTCAAAAAAAATGTTTCAATTTCTGTTTTCATGGACACCATATCACGGATATAAAATTAAATTCCCTCGCTAAGTGTTATACAACGGAGAGATTGAGATAAGGAATGGTAACAATGATAGGAAGAAAATCGGTAAGATCTTAAGGTCTTAAATAATGCCAGCTTTCTTTGGATACCAAGCATTACCTTTTAAAAAAAAAAAATATATATATATAAAAATAAGGTGATAGGTAACTAGCCTACGTTGTTTGCTAGGAAGCCTTGTCAAATACCAAAGTTAATAAACTATTTTAAACCTTAATAGTTGGCTCATCTTTAAATGTGGCAAATTGACGAAACCTTTGGCAAATTTTCAATTGAAAATTTCGATGCTTCATGCCTCACGATGCTTCATGCCTCACGCCGCTTCGCATTTACTCAATAAAAAATGCGATGAAGCGCAAAATGTAAATAGTCAAAACTTAAAAACTTGTTTTTCTTTTTCTTTGATCTTTATCTTATGATGTGCTTATTTTTACAGCACACTATAGATAAATAAACTGATTGATGTTGATTGAAGCTTTTATTTCTATTGAGAATTAAAAATATATTATGATAATTCCATTTCCATTCAATTATTATTAGAATACATCATTTAGAAAAAGATTTCAGCCCAACCAAACTCACACCCATTTACTCCCTCCCTCAAATATATTTGTGTTCCTTTGATGTGTAATTAAATAAATATACACTTTCACATTGTGAACATCAAACTTTATTAGTCAGGCTTAATTGACTTTACTTTAAAAGTAGCAGTTTTAGGCAATTTAAGTTTATTTAAGGATTCGATGAGTTTAAAATCGATGCAATATTTTATGCAACATTCATACAATTGTTCCCCTTACGTATCGCGTTACCTTAAAAGTTCTGAGCAGCGAACAGCAGCTGTTGATTCTTATCATTGCCAATATATAACATATAACAATAAGTATTTTAAAGTTGATTTTTGTTTACTGTTTCCGTACGCAGGCAGTTTTCTTTCACGTTTCCAACGTTTATAGAGAGAATACTGAAAAACAGAAATCAATGTATGTTCCATTTAAAATTTTGTATTTTCCATATTGCTTATTATTTTGTGTGTATTCAACTTCGGCTATTAACATTCAATTTTTATAAATTCGTATTTCTGGCAGGAAAATAAGCATCTTCAAAAATAATAAATAAATAAACTATGCCGTGCAACTGCTGCTGAACTCGGCATAATCAACAAGTATGCTTATCAAACATCATCCGTAATTTACACTCGAACCAAAAATATACGATCCGAAGCAAGGTAAGTATAATTTAATTATTAACTTACGTTGAAAATTTCAATGTTTAGATACTAAATCTGGGTCTCTTTCGTGTTTATAATTGCTGTTGGCATAATAGGTTTCTTCAAGTATTATACCGGATATGTCCTTTATAAGAATATTACAAATATTTAAATAAAGGTTTAAATTTGAAAGAAAAAAAAAGCTGAGCAGTTACTGTTGAACGCGGCATAGTAACAATTTAATAGTCAATAAATGTGCTTATCAAATATCATTCGTACATTTAGAATAATATTTAAATAATCACTAAACAAAATGTTACTTGACCAGAGCAGTAGTTGACTGCTGAACTGATAAATGTGAGCAAAAACAGCGGCAACAAATGGTACTTGTTGTTGATGTTGCACTTTGAATGTGGCCTGCAACGCACAATTTTTATTCAAGTATATTAAAATCAAATGCCTATAACGAAAAATGCATAATTCATTTGCATAACAGGTTTCTTCAAGTATTATATCGGATGTGTCCTTTACAAGAATATTACAAAATTTGAAAGAAAAAAAATCGCTGAGCAATTACTGTTGAGCTCGGCATAGAAACATTTAAATAGTCAATAAAAGTGTTTATCAAATCACTTTAAAATAATATTAAAATAATCACTGAAAAAAAAATTGCATTTGAACAGAGCAACTACTGCTGAACTCTGGCAATTGTGAGGTTGGCCACCGTCTAGAAGCTATGACTTGACCGACACACCATTCGGCACTTTCAATTCGAAAAGATGTGTACTCCGACCACTTATTAGGTTGAGGCCTACATTCTAGTGGGAATCGAAACATTAAAATGCCTATCGCGAAAATTTCACGCAATTTAAAAAAAATTATCTGAGCAACAATCGCTGAACTCAGAAATTAAAAAAAATAAATAAATATCACTTGACCAGAGCAACTACTGCTGCACTCTGTTAACTGTAAAAGCCGCCTTTTGCCGAAAATCATCAAAGGAACAATAAACGGAGCCGCGACATCCTTTTGTATGAATAAATGTTTCTTTGTTTTTTTTCGTGAAAATTACATTTGTTTGTTGCGTTTTTTATATCACCAAATTAAAAAGCAGCTAAGCAACAATCGCTGAACTCAGATAAGTTAAAATCATATAAATTTCACTTGACCAGAGCAACTACTGCTGAACTCCGTTTACTGTGAGCGCGGCTTTCAATTCGAAAAGAGTCTCGAATAAGATGTACTTGCTACTTCTGAGGCCTGAAAAGCAACACTAACATTCAGTGCGGTTTCATATCGAACTTTAAAAAAAAAATAGCTGAGCAACTACTGCTGAACTCAGAAATTATTAAAAAAATAGATGTACGTGACCAGAGCAACTACTGCTGAACTCTGACTATTGTGAGCGCGGCTCACAATTGTTAAATTTTACCAATCCCTTATACTAATTCTGTATTAGGCCTGCAACGCAACACGAATATTCAGAGTGGTTTTATATCGAAATTTAAAAGAACAAATAGCTGAGCAACAATCGCTGAACTCAGAAAATGTGTAAAAACAGATTTACTTGACCAGAGCAACTACTGCTGAACTCTGATAACTGTAAGGGCTTTTGCCTTGGATACTGTATGCATAAAAGCTTGAACCAGTTGAGAACTATAAGCTTTATAGAGCAAAGTAATTACGAAGTCTGCTTGACAAAACTTAATTTGTCTATTGCATACTTATGGGCAACGAACGTACATTTAATTGCAGAACATCTGATATCAGCTATCGTACATAATATATCACAGCTGATGTTGCTCGAAACGCACAAAACGCCACATTGCGTATGAAAAGTGTGAATGCTATACACGAAAACAAAAAAGATAAAATCATGATAGATATACAAAATCATTAAAACTTGCTTATGTTCGGGATTGGATTGTGTTTTATCATAAATACAATTGTTTTTATAACAGTATATTCTTTTTATTAATTTTTTTCCCATCCTAGTTTGTTGGTACCAGGCGTTAACAGGTTTTTAAAAATCTTGCACTTTAGCCGTCTTATCACGCTTTTGCCTGCAATTCTAATCCTAACAAGTCGCAATCCTTATCCTAGCCTCTCTCATAACTTTGATGAGGACGGCAGCTGACTGATCGGTCGATATGACTTTGGGTCTTCCTCCGGCTTGTCCAAAGTATGTGGATTCTCGCTTAAGTAGTACACATATCCAAGGTATACGCTTCATGTTACTTGTGGCATGCCAGAGAGAGTAACCTGCGTCATGGGTGTAATCAAAACTATCTAGTCTCCTGGTAAAAGATTCACTTTTACGTCGGCGCTAAGCTTCCTTTAGCTCCCTTTCGGATCTTTGCCATTCCACCTTATCTAGTGGGCTATGTGTTGTCTGAAATCTACTTCTCCTTCACCTCTTGTTCCAGAGCTAGTTCATTATGTCCGCAGGGAGCTGATTGCCAGGATAATCTAGCCTGATGAGCCTTGGCTGCCGACATACTATTCTAGCGGAATTTTCTAAAATGACTAGCAGGGCAAGGTGGTCACTAGAGAGGTTCCAAACATCTGCTATGGAAAGGAGCTGGTCTAAAATCCCCTGGTATATGGCAAAGTCAGTATAGGATGGTTACCTTGTACAGGACTGTTGCAAGGACATTTGCTTGACGGTATGCTGAGCTTCCAGCATGCTGAACAAGAGATGGGGGTCGGGATCGGGATTTTCGGGAATCCCGCGTGTTCCGAAAAAACTATCGGGATCGGGCAGGATGGGTACGTTTTAAAAAAAAAATCTGGGGTAAGTGGTCGTTCCTGCAATTCCCACGGGTCCCGGTTAACCTTTTGGGACCCAAACAAAATGTACTCGATAAATGTTCTGTATTTATCGAAATTACCCAGCGATTGATTTTTTAAGTGACACGATATATCGCAAGTGCAATAAACGGGAGCATTTGATTGTATTTTCACTTCTACGAAATTCGTTCACTCTTTTTCAATAATTGGTGCGGCTATGGCAACGCGTGTTGAAATTTAGCAATTAATTTAAATTGGTTTTCGAGGTTCTGTGCACTGCAACCCGCAAAGGAAGACGACATCGATGAAGAAATAAAGGCCCAACCAAACGTTGATTTCTTTCTTAAAGACTCGCGGCACGCAAAGTTTGAACATATGATACGCCGAGTATCGACCCAAACGATGCTTACGCAAGAGTTCGTTGAGTTATTTTTTTAACGAATGCTGTTAAGACTGAATGCATGGTTTGACTGGAGTGAAAACATGCATGAATGCTGTTAAGACTGAATGCATGGTTTGACTGGAGTGAAAACATGCATGAATGCTGAGCAATACAGAGTTGTCGCTGATTTTTTATTCTATGGAAATTATTTAACAAAATTGTTATATCATCATTTTATTGTTTATAAACACATTGATATAATGCTTTAGATCTATAAAAATATCTATAATATGTTTTTAACATGGTATTACATTAATTGTTAACATTTATTTTCAATGGCATAAACAAAGAGCACATGGCAACAATGTTCCACCGCTAAAGCCATATGGTTTGTTTACATTGCAATATAAGAAGAAGAGACAAAGCACTTAAGCAACGTATGGCTATGCCGATGATTCTCAATGCGTAAGCAAACTTTTCGTTCAGTCTTGCAACGAGTCTTTAAGAAAGAAATCAACGTTTGGGTGGGCCTTAAATAATTATGTTAAGCATAATAGAATTAAGAAAAATTGCGATATTTTAACATTTTGGCATAAATGCAATGCTTTGCCATTGTTGCAAATTCTGTCCAGGCAAGTGCTCAACGTTCTAACGTCTTCTGCCACCAGCAAATAGGTTTTTTCTACTTCCAGTAGAATTTTGGAAAAGAGAAGAATTGGAAAAAAAAAGTTGCGAGAATATTGTTTTTAAACAAAAATTTTAATTAAAAGTAAGATTATGATTTAAAAAAATAATATGTAATCAATTATTTGAAGAAAAAAAAAGTCGGGAAAATGTCGGGACCCGTGGGATACGCACAAAATTTTTCTGGACAATCTGGATGGGCAAGCGAATTCGATTTCGGGACGGGATGGGATGGGAAGCAATTTCTTTCCCGATTCCATCTTATATCTCCAGTCAATGAAAAAAACGAAAGTAAACGCAAAAGTTACCGCTGACGATGAATATACACTTATTCACGAAATCGCCTCGTGTGAGGATCCATTAAAAATAATTGCATCAATTAGTCATTTTACTAATCCTATCCTAGCTATCCTTTCCCCGCAACTAACGCCACATTTATGTCCAACTGAAAAATTTGTGTTATTCAAGCATTTTCTCCTAAAACAGTTGCAAAACGTAAGCAACATGTTTGCCCATTCTAATCAGACTTTTATTGCATCACTGACTTAGGCAGCGAACTCGGCTAAGACATTGTAAAAACAGCCAATAAAAAGTTATTGTTGTTTTGCTCGATACGATGACGATACGATACTACACAAATCTTTCCAAGATTTTTAATAAATTATTGACTGAAATTTACAGCTTAAAGACTGGCTTAAAAGAGTGTACTAAACACCAATTTGTTGGCTGCTTGAATTTACTATAACAGCGAATAATAAAATAATATTATGTTTTGTCAAAGCCGCTTGATTATAAATACCCTGAACACAGTCTGAGACTTGAGAAGACATAATATCTCTCAATGCATTACATATATCATAACAGAAGGATTTCTGTTGTCGATTTTTACATGCTATCGAAAACAATAATGAGATAAGTTTTAAAACTATGCATTTTATAAAGAAATATAAAAAGATATATTATATATATATATATATATATATATATTATATATTATTATTATTTATATTATTTTCTAATGAATATTGTATACAAAATGCTATATTAAAATAATTAAAGTCTCTAATAAATTTTAACCAAGCAGCAAAACTTTCAGATTTTAAACAAAAAAAAATCTTTTAAGAATATTTTTTGAAAACCCGCATGAAATTAATGGAGTAATATTCAATTACAAATTCAGATCTTAAGTTAACCTTGCATTTTTTAACGTTCCTGGAATAGACCTACTCCCATATTCAAGTAGACTTCGTTTAATTAATCTTCCTTCTCTTGTCTCTCTGGAGACCTCGACTCCAGTGCTAAAACAATCGTTCCATTTTTCTTTATCTAATCGTAACCACTAATCACTATTCTTCTGCAGGTCTGATTGTGTTTTTTTTTTATTTTTCTCAGTCCATGCAACAAATGTTGGGCCACTAATTGTCTTGTTGAATTTCCCAAAGCTTTAACGTTAACCATTTATTTATATTAACTTCAATTAACTTTAAATCGACATTTTTATGTATGTCTTTTAATTTAATTATTTAACAATATTTTTATACCCTGAACCCATAAAATGGGTAAATCGGGGTATAACGGTTTTGTGCAAAAGTATGTAACAGGCAGAAGGAAGCATCTCCGACCCCATAAAGTATATATATTCTTGATCAGTATCAATAGCCGAGTCGATTTGGCCATGTCCGTCTGTCCGTCCGTCTTTCCGTCTGTATGAACGCGTAGATCTCAGAGACTACAAAAGCTAGAGACTTCATATTTGGAATATAAGTTCTCCTATACCATGAGCAGAACAAGTTTGCTTCAAATTATCGATAACTACTCTGGTTTTCGATATACACATGGAATCGATAACAAAAAATATCGAATTTGGAAATATGTAAAAATGGGGGTTGGTGTAATGGGTAACGATAGAACTTTTCTCAAAATTTCGTCCAAATCGGTTAAAAAACACCAGAGATATCGTAAAGTTAAGTCAGTTATGAGTTTTGTTTAAAGTGATCATTATTTGAAGCATACTTTTAGGACGCAAGGCCTGCAACTGGGTTCAGGGTATCTTCTGGTCGGGCTATCCCGACTAGAGCCTTCTTACTTGTTATATATTTTGTTATGAATACATTTTTATTTTATGTCAGCTGTTCATAGATGACAACAAATAAATAAAAAAATAAAATTTTAAGACTTAAGAACAAGTTTGGACATTGAAAGAATAAAACTAATCATGTTTATTAGCAGGAAGCTAAATTAGTTAAAAAAATTTATGGATTACTATAACTTTATTTTATTTTTATACTTAATAACTAGTCGACGCGGACCACGCGTATCTATTTCTGCCAGTTGAATACATGCAAACAAATGCAGCTTGTCGTGCTTCGCTGATCTCGACCTACGAACAAATTTAGAGTGCTGTCGTGGACCGACTAAAAAATTTCATAAAAATATTCATCTGAATCTGATTGTATTGGTGTAGCGGCAAAGAATAAGTGTAAAATACAAATTTTTGAGATTTGCCTCAATCTGCTTGATACAGTCCAAGTTGGAAGGGTAGTATAAACTTAATATGAACTTTGTGCCATTGAATTGATTCTTTAATATAATTTCATTTCTACATGTTTGTTTATATTCTAGCATTGTTTATTGTTTATATTCTAGCATAAACAATATATATATTAAAATCAAAAATTTGAGTTTTCATTGACAATTATTGAATTTTGGTTCAAGGGGTATTTTTTCTTTGTGCAGCTTGTGCGTCTCAGCTACGAAAAGCCAGCACGTTGTTGTTTTGTTGTTGTCACCGCGTGACACGAATTTTATATATATTAGATATAATGACAATGTCCTTGACCAATTAATTTTGTTTTCAGGCAATGCATTTTTAATAAGTTGAGTCAATATGTTTCCTAGCTAGAAAAACCTTTCACGAGCGACTAAAATTCTGTAATCAGAACATTATTATTATTAAATTTTGAATATGTCACTTCATTTTAAGTTGCTAACCGATCCGAAAACCTACCTTATATTTGTTGTTGAAACAGAAGCGAATTGAATCTGCTACTCTCATTAGATTACGTTGTTAGTTGTAAGCTAGTTAAGAGAAATTGAAATATGTAGCATGTACTCTTAATTGTAATCATCTCGCAAGCCGATCGGCAATCTGCCGACGGCAAATTGGTGTTGCGTGGAGTCGCCTGTGGCCCACGCACTCCGTTTAGGCTAAGCTAGAATTAATAGTCGTATTAATCTCGAAGTCACCACACGCATTTTGTTTAAATTAAAGCTCGTTGTATATAAAGAAAACCCGCGTCCGCATTATATTGTAATTTTGTTAAAATCTAAAAACTCTTAGATTTTTCATTGGCGCCCGAGCAGGGACTTCGGTTTTTTCTTTAATAATAGTTTGTTTGATTCGCGGTGGTGGCTTATTTCGCGTGTGTTAATTCAACACATCTTCGCATCGCTTCGATTGCTGGACTTGCCCTTTTGGACCGTCGCCATAGTTGCCATACAATTTTGAAGAACCTGATGGCCAACAAACGAGGAAGATCCCTTTCTATTGAGTCTCTAGAAAGTCTTCAGGTATTCTGTGCCAAAAATTGAGTGCCAAATTTAGTTTGTGAGTCGCGCCAGTCGACAGAAAATATTAAAATAATTTGTGATATTGTACGTTGATACATATGTACATACGTTTGTAAACGTACAAAAGAGCTCAATTTCTGGCACTTTGAAATTTAATTTAAATTAACAAAACGGCAATATACATTTAATTGTTTAATACATACAAACATATTAAACAAAATAAAGTACAAACGGTGGTCTATATATTACATTTTTATTTCGTTCGTGTGTTTGTGCAAATGCAAAGTGTCGCAGTTCCTTTTAGTTTTCGCTTTCAATATAATTGCTACGTACAAATATAAGTACTTACATACAGACATATGCACTTGCACATACACATAACGCTTGGTAAAGTTCTTATATTTTTGGGCATTAACATTAACATCTGATTGTTCGTACGTTCGTTAACCTTTCTTCACTTTGTGCTTGCATCGGTTTAATACACTGGTTTGTGTGTGCGTGCGCTCGCGCCAAATTCTCTCACTTGTTCTTTTCATCCCCACTTTGCTTGCAGGTCAAGCTTGGTTTGATCTGTGTTACACATTCGTTTTGTGCGTGCGCTCGCGCAAATTTTCTCTTTTGCTCTTTTAGCCCCCGCACCCCGCATATTACAGCTGTTGCCCACAAAGTGGCTGCAGCAAACGTTGACTTGCTTATTTTCGGTCGCTTGGACTATTTTCGTTTGTTTGTTCACTTATCACACATAAGCAAGTTTAGCGTTTTGTTACATAGTTGCAGTGCGTGTGCAATAAGCTCAAAAGGTTTTTGAATATTTGTTTGCGTTTGCACATTTAGTTTTTTTTTTTGTCAGCTTAATTATGTCTGAGTCAGATAAACAGCCACTCGAAAAGCCAGTAGTAGCTAAAACTGGTGCGAAGTTAGCATTGTGTTTACAAAGGTTTGATAAAGTCAGTGCTGACATTGCTCGCATACAAACAGCCTTTAAATTGAAACAGATCTCATCCGACAAAACAGAGTTAGCATGTCGTTTAGAGTTATTAGAAGGGTATATCGATAAGGCTATGAATTTACAGACAGAGCTGGACAGTTTAAATCCAGCTAACGAAAGCAGAGGGCCGTTAGAAGATTTGTGTGTCGTAACAAAAGCCTTGTTCATGAATGCAATTAAGCCACAGTCCGACACACATATTAAACAACATGACTGCTCAATGAATTCGAGCCAGCGATCTCAACTGCCGAAAATGCGTTTGCCAAAATTTAGTGGTAAACATTCAGAGTTTAGAAATTTTATGTGCCTATTTGAAAGTCTTGTGGATGACGATGCCTCATTGACAAACGTGGAGAAATTTAATCATTTAGTTTCGTGTTTGTCAGATGAAGCATTGGGTGTAGTTAAGCCGGATCAGCTAACAGATTGTAATTACCCTAAGGCTCTTGCTAGTCTCAAGTCAGTCTACGACAATAAATGTCTAATATTTTTTGATACGGTTGCTCAATTGTTTGATTTGCCAAGCATGACCAAGCCATCTGCATCGAGTTTAAGATCGATGGTAGATACAGTGTCTGCTATTTATTCATCGCTGTCGTCTTTGGGTGATGACAAAGACATTGCTAATGCAATAATTATTCATATGGTCATGTCAAGGGTAGACCATACGACTAAATCTCGTTTTGAGGAGCAGCTTGATTATGATAAGCTGCCATCTTGGGAAGATTGTGCTAAACAACTGAATAGGAGGTACCAATACTTGTCAGCCAAAGAGTCAACTCGTGACAAGTCAAAATTGCGTACTGAAGTGAGGAAACCTCAACAAAAATCTTCATTTGCCTGTGTTAACTCAGGGCATAGTTCGTCGTCTGCATGTACTTATTGCAATTCTGCAGATCACAATATGTATGTTTGTCCGGCATTCTGTGGTATTTCAGTTATGCAACGATTTGAGTTCGTAAAAACTCAGAAGATGTGTCTCAACTGTTTGACCGTGGGACACATGGTGTCGAATTGCAAGGCTTCGAAGTGTCGAGTTTGTTCAAAGCCTCATCATTTTTTGCTTCATAGGTATAATGCACCAGTACAAAGTGAGGCAGCGGCACTTCAAGCCTCAACTTCAGGGGCATATGTAGGTCACGTGCAAAATGTGGATCAAGTCGTTCTTGCCACCGCTATCGTTGACATTAAAGATAGATTCGGACAGTTGCATCCGGCACGAGTTTTGCTCGACAGTGGTTCGCAAATAAATTTGATGTCTGAGAGCATGGCACAAAGGCTTCGACTTAAACGTGAGCCAACTTCCCTTGCTATATCAATGGTAGGTGGTGCAACCACCGATAGCAAAAATAGTGTTTGTGCATCATTTCACTCTCGTGTGAATTCCCACACATTTTCCGCTGAGTGTTGGGTACTTAAGTCGATATCCACATCTCAGCCTGGTCAGGCTCTGTCCGTATTGAATTGGAAAATACCAAAGAATATTAAGTTGGCAGATCCCGAGTTCTACAAGCCAGCTAAGGTGGATGTATTATTGGGAGCTGAATTGTTTTATGGTTTATTGTGCGTTGGGCAAATAAAATTACATTCCCAGCTGCCCATCATGCAAAAAACATTGCTCGGTTGGATTGTGTCGGGCAAATATACTGGACAAGTGCCTCGGCAACAATATAGTAAAGGTTTTGTAGCTCAAGTTTCTATTTGTTCTCTCGACTCCTTAGTTAATCGTTCTTGGGAATTGGACCAATGTCCAATCGAGTCGAAGGCTGGTCGCCAAACAGCTGAACAGCGGGCCTGTGAACTGCACTTTAAGAAAACCAAACAACGGTTATCTTCCGGTCACTTTCAAGTGAATCTTCCCTTTAAGACCGATCCCAAAGTTCTTGGCCTGTCCTTTCAAACTGCTGAAAGACGATTCTTACAACTTGAGCGCAAACTGTCTAGAGATGACACTCTTAGAAATATGTATCATGACTTCAAGAAAGAGTATTTGGATTTGGGACATATGTCCATTCTGAAGTCTGCTCCTCGAGAACAGCATTACTACATTCCTCATCAATGCGTTCTGCGACCTGAGAGTACCTCAACCAAATGTGTTGTTTCTGATGCTTCTAGCAAAACATCAACAGCAGTTTCGCTAAACGAAACACTTATGGTTGGGCCCACTATTCAGAGGGAGTTGTATTCAACATTGGTCAACTTTCGGCTGAACAAATATGCCGTAACTGCCGACATTTCAAAAATGTATAGGCATAGGCATAGGATAAATGTTTCTGAGGAAGACAGAGACTTTCAACTTGTCTTGTGGAGAGAAACCACTTCGCAAAAAATACAGGCATACAGATTGAATACTGTTACATATGGTACAGCGTCAGCACCCTTTTTGGCTGTACGTTGTTTGTTTGAATTGGCAAACATTTACTCACAATCACATCCCATTGGTGCGGATGTGATTAAAAATTGTTTTTATGTTGACGATATGCTGGCAGGTGCAGACAGTTTAAAAGAACTGGACACTATTTGCAGCCAGGTCGATAAACTATTGCATGCAGGAGGATTTCCACTGGCCAAATGGGCTTCCAATTGCCAGAATTTGTCTGGCGAAATGAACGCCAGTGAAGAAATAAGCAAAAATTTTCATGAGCAAAGCTCAGTAAAGACGCTTGGAATGCGTTGGTCACCTCAAGAAGATATATTTAAATATCATCTTGACGTGGATAGTTTTGCCGCCCTAAAACCAAAAAAACGCAATCTACTGTCAATCGCCTCTCATTTGTTTGACCCTCTAGGCTTATTGTGTCCAATTGTCACAACGGAAAAAATGTTGTTAAGAAACTCGGCAGCATTCGCTCCACGACTGCAATCATTTAGTCCATTTATCTACAAAGTTAAGGAAAATGGCATTAAGATTGAGTTAATTCGAGAAGGAGGGCGTTTGCAACACGGCCCTTCCTCATATGACTCCGAATTCCCTTTGTTGATACCAAAGAGTTTTGCATTGGTCAGCCTCTTTATGAGGCATTTGCACCTTAGGCACTACCATGCAAGTGCAAGGTTTCTTACTGGATTGTTGAGGCATCCAGTTTGGGTGGCTGATGCCCGAAGAGAATCTGGCGTAGAATTCTGTGGGGTTTTTTATGTAAGCCACAGAAATCAATATAGACCATCCGTAAAAATGTACGTTGCCATTTTTGTTGGTTTCGCCTCAAAGGCGGTCTTGAATCTTGTGACTTCCACTGATGCCCTTCTTAATATTTTTAAAAGGTTGATTGGAGCGAGCAACGCGCTGAAGAAAGAGTGGAAGAAGTCCGCAGCGGTGACAGCCGTGCAATGGAAGCTAGTCCCTCCGAGGGCACCGCACTTCGGCGGGCTCTGGAAACGAGCAGTAGAGGCTGTCAGACACAGGCGGTTGCGAGGGGCAGGCGACGCCAAGCGTACACCAGGAGTACCCAACACCAGGCTACTCGAGGCGGACGCCAGCGACCCGAAGGACCGAGAGGTGGCGACTCCAGGGCACTGGCTCATCGGCCAACCTTTGCCGGGGCTGCCCACAGGGTCTACGCCCGAGGTACCCAACAACAAGCTCGTACCCGCATTCTCGAAGCGGTGGCGACAGTTGTTGGTGCTCAGACTGAACTTCTGGCGCAAGTGGTCGGGAGACTACCTGCTGAGCCTGCGGCAGCCAACTCAACACAACAAAGGCGAGGCCAATCTGGTCGAAGGGGCGGCCGGGCTGGTCGACGACAGCACCCCCCATCAACAATGGATCACCGGGCGCGTCACACGCGTCATAGCTGGGGAGGACGGAAGGGTGCGGGTGGCCGCCAGAACGCCGGCCGGCGGCATTAAACTGCCAATCTTCAAGCTGGCAGCGCTCCCAACCTGCTGAGATTGTTGAAGACCGGAGCTCGTCAACGGGGCCGGAATGTTGAAACAGAAGCGAATTGAATCTGCTACTCTCATTAGATTACGTTGTTAGTTGTAAGCTAGTTAAGAGAAATTGAAATATGTAGCATGTACTCTTAATTGTAATCATCTCGCAAGCCGATCGGCAATCTGCCGACGGCAAATTGGTGTTGCGTGGAGTCGCCTGTGGCCCACGCACTCCGTTTAGGCTAAGCTAGAATTAATAGTCGTATTAATCTCGAAGTCACCACACGCATTTTGTTTAAATTAAAGCTCGTTGTATATAAAGAAAACCCGCGTCCGCATTATATTGTAATTTTGTTAAAATCTAAAAACTCTTAGATTTTTCATTTGTCTTCAAAAAAATATAAAAATATAGCCAAAACTGAATATCTATCTATCACTTTAATACCAATTTGCTGCCCTCAATCCAAATTGCATATTACTGAAATAGCTGTTGGTGTCGTTACGCAAATTTCTGAAGCAGCAGCATCACAATAGCGTCCAATAGGGCAGGTGCCATTTACAGTGGTGGATTTCGTGGCGCCGAAGCAGAAGGTGAATGTGGTGCGGGAGGTGCAGGCAAACAAGTAATTCTCATTGCAGAGGCCACAACTGTCGTTGTCGCCGCAACTGGCAGGCAGTTCGGAGCGCTGGAAACATATTTGTGGCTTATCCGTGCAGACCAAGCCGTCGGGGCAGGTGAATTCCTGATCCTTTTGTGGGGTACCCTTACCAAGGCACAATTGATATGAGGTCTGATTGATGCATGCAGCATCGTTGGTAACCTGGCATACATTGCAACTGCTTTCGACTAAGTTCAGGTGCCAACAAAGTGCCGACACAATAGAAAACTATAAAGAAACAAAAAAATAGATTAAATTCAATTTACTTTTAGTTTGTATGCTTACAACATGAATCAAATTAAACATCTTTTCGCGGCTTGTGTTAACTAACAATTGAGTTAAGAAATCAGTTTGCTGTACATCTTTGTATCTCGTTCTTTTTGGAAAACTAAACAACACCTTGACACAAATTGTATGTCTTTATCATAATTGCTTATCTTGCCAAGCAACCAAAAGTATATAATTTTGCGATATGATAAGTCAGACCGACATAAGCCAAGTGACCTTGAGTATAGACTCTTTTCTAAAGTTATCATGGATAGTTGTAGAAAATATAAATTTGGCAGCATCTAAGAGTTAAATATTATTGAGTTTTATTTCGTTGTTCTCTTAAATGACTTTTGAAAACATGTTCTTATTTAATTATAAATATAACATACAAATTTGCTTTAAATAGTTCAGTTTGTAACATGATTGAAATAGTGCCGGTCTTTGAATTAACTTTTATTTTTAATGTTCAGGGTTGAATTTAGTATCTATAGCAATGAAAACAAGAAGAAACGTTGCAGTCGGACGCAACCGACTGCGGTATACTCGATACCAGTTATAAAACCGATAAAAAGAGATCAGATTGCAATGGGGTGCGGATACGGCAGGGGTTTACGCTGCCGCAAAGATTGTCTGGTGCAGATGGGGATGCCAAAAAGCTTTCTTCCTTCCAAGTTTGGTGACACTAGCTCAAAGTTTGTTAAAGGTAGGGAAAGGGGGGCTGTGGGTGGTATGAGGGCCAAACACCAAAAATTTGCTGCAGATCTATGAATGATGTGCATAACTGTAGTAATAAAATGTTAGATATGATATTTGTTTCTGACTCTTGTTGTAGTAATGTTAGTAGAGTACCTCCTCTAGTGCTTCCTGAAGATACCTACTGCAACCTTAGAACTTTCTTCGAACTTCTTAACCTTAGACCACCATCTAACAATTCTTTAAGATCTGTATTTGTGACTCAATATTATTCCATTTATTTATTATTATTTGTTATTATGTCAAAAAATAGTCGTTAAGAGTTTTTTGTGCTCAACATCTGAAAGTGTTGATGGTTGGTTAAAGATTAAAAAAACTTAAATAATTTCAATCTAGTAGGCAAGTGCCGGTTCTAACTCAGATAAGGATCGATAATTTATGACCCTTTTTTAATTAGCAAACTTTTTCCATTAGCGTGACCTTTTTGATTTGGTAGCAAGAAAAGAACCCAGTGTGTCCACGATCACCAACTATGAGAAGGTCAAGATCAAAGGTCAAATACATTAGTCGGCCTCCCTGTTATGGATAACACCATGTGATGGTCGTAAGAATCAGTTAGCAATGGATAAAATGAAAAAGTCAACAATAACTAGATAAGAGCGAGTGAACAATAACTAGATAAGAACGAGTCAAGTGTGCGCCTGTTTGAAGGCGTTGCCTTGCACTCCTGCAAGCAGGTCATAAACGATGGTCATCCGGTCGCATTGTTATGAAAATCTGTCAAGAGTGCGCAGTTTTCTTAGCTACCAATAAGTAGGTAAGAGAGAGTCAAGTGAGCGCAGTTTTCTTAGAGCCAGTTGCATTGCTATAAAAAACTACAATAACAATAACAACATCATCAGACTTCTATGTTAAGATTAGAAAGTGAAAGGGAAAGTAATTAATCCTTATATTAATATAATTAAACACGCCACCTTATGCGATTATACACACGAACTTCTATGAAACGCATCTTATAGGCTTGACATTTCTAATGTTTAGTGCCATCCCTTGTTTACACGCATTCAACTTCTTTGTGCGTTCGTTTCTAACAGTTGTTTGTATATATCTGTTTTGATTATTGGTCAGTGCTAGGAAAATTGTATATCCAGCATATACTTTTATAAACGAGCTAATGGTAATTTTTTTAATCGTTTTATTTTGTTATAATGATAAATTTTTTATACATTATTGCATAAGGTTTATTTTTAAATCTATATTAAGTTTGTTGGGTTGAAGTATAACGTAAAAACATTAACCAAACATTAAGAATAAAGCTGCATACTTACAGCCCGGTAGAACACACAGCTCACAGCTCATTTCTTTGGTTAAGGCTTTATAAAAAGTTTTATTAAATCAATCTTATAAGCCTTAGTTCTAGTACTCATTACATAAATAAGTATCTAAGAAAGACGTTCGTATAACTGATTATATAAAAAATGTTTAAATTAAATAATTTAGACATTAATAATTACACTGCATATTTTACTGAGATTTTTTTTTTTAAACTCATATTTTTGAATCGATTATATCTCATTAACAATTTATTTTGATTATTCTTCAGATTTTTAAGGTACTCTTTTAGGCTAAATAAATAATCTTTTGTTCAGTTTTCTCATTGCATTTTTAGACGATTCAACTATACTTCTCACATAATGTCCATCTGCACGCTATACGATCTTCGTCAAATGTTTATGTGGTTTAATGACACTTTTCGATCTTTTAGATTTTCGTCAAACTATTTGTTAAATTCGGCTATAATTATGTCACCAAACTCATCCATGAAATCAACTTATCAAATATGGAAAATGAATACAGTAAGCTGTCTTATATTATTACAATGTTCTAAGCTGCTGGATTGTTGTTTTACTTTTCTGATTCCCAGTTTGTTATTTACAATAAAAAGGTTTAAAGAATGTGTTTTGTACTCATTTAGTGACTTCAAAAATTCGTATTGAGGGTATACTATTAATGTTGTCTGATTCCTTATCTTAACTTGTGTAATATTTAAACGTTTTCTTCAAATAAGAATTCTGCTGACTTTTTAATCTTTTATATTAAATAGTTAGCTAACTTGACTAGGTTTTACGCCTAAAACGAGATAGATTGTATTATTGTCTATAAAATGTCACCTTTAATTTAACAGGGAAACGATTTTTTCCCTTTAAAATTGAATGCTTTAGTGTATTTTAATTGTCAACCTACATTCCTATTCAAAAGGAGGTTCAGTGATTTATCAATGTTTCATACAACTTCTTTTATGTTAAATGTTTAACTTTTTTAACGAAAACAAGTAGAAACGTTGCAGTCGGACGCACCCGACTGCGGTATACTCGATACCAGTAGTAAAACAGATTAAAAGAGAGCTGATTGCAATGGTGTGCGGATACGGCAGGTGTGTACGCTGCCTCAAAGATTGTCTGGTACAGATGGGGATGCCAAAAAGCTTTCTTCCTTCCAAATTTGGTGACTCTAGCTCAAAGTAAGAAGAATATGGTGGAAGGCTGGGGGAGGTATGGCATCAGCAATACGTAGATGTTTATTTTGCCTGTGCTTCGTTCAGTTACGTATTGCTACTTCCTTGCTTGTTTCTATTGGACTCCCTGCGAGCCTAACCTCCCTCATCCTTTGTAGCTTGCATCTTCTGGTGAATGGAACGATGACTGTTTTTGTAGGGTTAAGGTTGAGACCAACTTACCTACACCAATCATGCGTGATCCTAAGTCCCAGTTGAACAGTGTCACAAAGAGTTTCTTCATACTTGCCCCTAGCTATTATCACAATGTCTTCTGCATAGCCCTGACATTGGATACTCCTGTTGGCAAGTCTAGTTAGTAGTTCATCTACCAGTATATTCCATAAGAGATGTGATAAAACCCCCCTCGCAGCTTATTGTGGTTGTTATTGTTACGGTACTATCTTGAAAAGATGCCGTAGCCTGTCTGGACCCTAGTAGGGATGAAATCCATTTACTGGTTGTGCTGTCCAGCCCTCTTCTATTCAAGGTGTCCTTGACAGCATCGTGAGATGTGTTGTTGAAAGCACCTTCAATGTCTAAAAATGCACAGACTGCTACTTCATTATTTACTACTGCGGCTCGCAAAGTGCGGTGCAGCTCATACAAGGCAGTGTCCGTAGACCTACCTGTCCTGTATGCATGCTGCGTTGCCTGCAATGGACTCTGTGTAAGCAGAGTACTCCTAATATAATAGTCCACAAGCTTTTCCAACGTTTTCAACAAGAACGATGTTAAGCTGATGGGTCGGAAGGCCTTTGGGTTGGTATATCTTTCTTCCCAATCTTGGGGATGAAGACCACCCTAGCTCTACTCCAAGTGCTTGGTATATGAACAAGTGATAGGCTACTGACCAGGATTTTCCTTAGAGTGGGTAGGAGTATTTCCAGTCCCTGCTGAAGGAAACCAGGTAATATGCCATCCAGGCCAGGAGATTTGTAAGGCTGGAAGGATCCAATTGCCCACTTTATTTTCTCAACTGTTACCACCGACCTGGCGCATGTCCAGTCGCTGGCCGTTGGTCTGTACTGAACTCCTGTTTCATGTGATTCGGTCTGTTGCCAGGGGATACTCCCTGGGAGGTGCGTCTCTCAAACAGAAGCTTTAGCCTTGGCATACTAGTGCTCGTATATGAATTATAACTACGCTTCAGGGCTAGATTATCCTCCGGTATCCGCTTTGATAATGCCCTATGCAGCCGGGCACCTTCTGTCGTACTTGCTATGCTTTCGCAGAAGTCTCTATAGTTCTTACGCTTGGCCTTCCTAATCTCCTTGCTGTAGGAGGTGAGGCTTCGCGGTATGTATCCCATTACCCATCTCTCTTGGCCTTATTGAAGAGCTGACGAGTGGTGAGCCGCAGTCTCTCAAGACTGTCGTTCCACCATGGGGCATCTTTTTCTTTACGCGTTCTCCCTAATGGGCAGGTTTCTTCGTATGCATTTCCAAAGCTACTATTAAGATTTCTAACAATTCTTTCTAGCTCACCAGAGTATCTGGGTATTCCAGAGTTTTCAGTGGCTAGGTTTAGTTCTAGGGTAGACCTAAATTTTTCCCAGTTATTTTTTCTGCGGCTACGAGTTGGTACGCTACTATCCGTAGTAGCCTGAAGTTTAAATAGGATGATCCTGTGATCGGACATGGATTCTTCTGAAGAGACATGCCATTCCCTGATGTGTGGCCTAATATACTGACTAATCAGAGTGATGTCTAGCACCTCTTCTCTAACTCTAGTTACAAATGTCGGTGTCGATCCGACATTGCCAATTTCTAAATTATACTTGAATATAAAGTTGGTAAGGCACTCACCCCTTTTATTGATGTCCGTGCTACCCCATATGGAATGGTGCGCATTGGCATCGCAACCGATTATAGCCGGCAGCTTCTCTCTCCTGCAAAGGTCCATCAGCTTCTCTATTTCGGGCGGCGGGCAGTCCACATCACCGGCGAAATAGGCAGATGCCACCACAATAGGGGGAGCGTTTCCTCTTGCCCTTATGGCAATCGGAGCGCAGTCCCTAGTGAGGAATTCTGAAAGAATAGTAAAATTAATACATTTTCTTACCATGATGCATGCTCTAGGTAGAGGATCTCTTTGATCCCGGATTACCTTCGAGTTAGCGGTGTACAGGCCTTTAATGCCATTGTTGACCCATGGCTCCTGTACCAGGGCTAGAACAAGATGTTGGGTGATAAACATCCTGGCTAAGACACCCGAGCATGCCTTAGCACGATGGAGGCTTATCTGGGCTTGCCCAGTGGCGGTGACGTCTGGCGTCACCATCACTCATCCGCCGCTCCAGCTCCTAGTGATGCAGGTTGGGAGCTACCCACATCACTGCTGCCCGTCATGGTGACGTCAGCTACTTCATCTGCAATTGTCAGTTCCTCCGCCAGCTCCTGTGAAGCGCTTCTTGGGCAGAAGATGGTGATGTTGTGCAATGCAGTGGAGCACCTTTCCACGATCGCAGTCGCGACGCCACGGTCCTCAGACACTCTGCTGAGTGTTCGTCGGAGCATTCAATGACCAGGTAGCCAACCCGGAAGTGAATCCCCGGGAACGCTACCGCGGTGTCCCATCCTGTGAGGTATGTGTCCCATGACCCGTCTCTCTTGGCTTTATTGAAGAGGTGACGAGTGGTGAGCCGAAGTCTCTCAAGACTATCGTTCCACCATGGGGATCCTTTTCTTTTCTACGTCGTTCTCCCTAATGGGCAGGTTTCTTCGTATGCATTTCTAATGCTACTATTAAGATTTCTAACAACTCTTTCTAGCTCACCAGTGTATCTGGGTATTCCAGAGTTTTCATTGGCTAGGTTTAGTTCTAGAGTAGACCTAAATTTTTCCCAGTTTGTTTTTTTAGGTTTACGAGTTGGTACGCAACTATTCGTATTAACCTGAAGTTTAAATAGGATGATCCTGTGATCGGACATGGATTCTTCTGAAGAGACATGCCATTCTCTAATGTGTGGCCTAAAGAGACCGACTTATCAGAGTAATTTCTAATACCTCTTCTCTAATTCTAGTTATAAATGTCGGTTTCGATCCGACATTGCCAATTTCTAAGTTATACTTGAATATAAAGTTGGTAAGGCACTCACCCCTTTTGTTGATGTCCGTGCTACCCCATATGGAATGGTGCGCATTGGCATCGCATTAGGGCCGGTTTCTCAATGTCCGGTTAGCGTAACTATCCCAAGTTTAGCCAAATTGAGTTTCTCAATGTTCGTTTAAGGCTTAGCTTGCGATAAACTTATGCTTCGTTAAAGGGCCGATATAAATATCGCTAAAACCATCGTTAGGCAAACACCTGACTCATGCCGTCACTTGCATTGCATTTATTTTATTATTATCCAAAATATTGTGATTTGATTCCACAAGAACATCAACTGTAGCTCCTCAGCAACCGAAACGTTTTTCCCAAGTTGCCTTTTATAGTTTTCAGCCGGGCTCAATAAAATGAATGTTTTAAACATTTGTTACGAATTTGGCAGTCACAAAACCAAAACAAAAAACCATACCAAACAGCTGATTTGCTCGTCATGGGTTGGGCAGCACCATTTGAGCGATAGTATCTGAACGAATAAGGTTAACTTTGCATTGAGAAAACCAAACTGATTTAACATGAGCATTAAAGTTATGCCGAGATTAACTAATTGGCACTTTAACTGGATATTGAGAAACAGGCCCTTATAATAGCAATTCAAATTCCAGAAGCCCGAGGGATGGGAATAAACAAATCTATTCATTAAATGGAAGAAATCCACGATTCCTTATCTGTTTTAGAACATAAAACATATTGCGCAAAGATTAACGCCAACTCGGCAGAAATAAAGGTTACAAATCTATTATCGAAATAAAAGAAAATTAAAACGAAAGTATATTTGCCACGGACTCAAACGTGAAAAAGCTTCCTCCAACGGAACTGACTCTTTTTATTTTCGATTACAAAGTTAAAGAGTCTATTTGGTTTGTGCAATGTCCGTCTGTCCGTCCGGCCGTCCGTCCGTCTGTCATCCATATGAACGCAACTTTTTCCCACAGCTTTCAAGCTTAAGACTTGAAACTTTGCAAATATCTTTATCTATGGCCGAGTAAATTAAAGTGTGTCAAGATTGGGTTCTACGATAACTAGGCGGCTGGCGAATCAATCAAAATCGATAAATCCACATATTTCGCACGTCCTTATAACTACCAAATTTGGGGAGAATATAGTGACTAACGACCCCCCAAAAACTGCATCCAAATTCTTTAGCCAAGCGCACAAATTCCGCCCCCAGCCCCACCCGCAGTTTAAATCAGAAACGCCAAGATCTTCCACAGATTTTTTACTCAAAACTTAAATTTTTATGTTTTCCATTATCGGTTAGAATCGAAAATACGAATTAGAAATTCCGATCAGGCAGTATACTCATCAAGTTCATATAGTTGAATTTACTTCTCTCTTTCTCAAGGTCAAACTTCAAATGGCATATATGTATGTCGAAGTCGCATTGCTTTTATCGGTGCCATTTTATAATTTTCTTCTCGTTCTTTGATGTTCTTTGGATACTCGACTGTTCAGTTTGAACGTTCTGTATCAACTGCCCAATTCTTTTGTTTTATCTAGCGAGTGCGTTCTTACTTTCTTCTGCCTGGCAACGCCGCAGCTTAAGAAATCTCTCTCTATCTCAAATTCTTCTTTTTCAATGCACCGCATGTACCAGCAAAAGAACCAAAACAGCAACACCTCAAGGCACGGGTTACACTCAGCGAGAGAATGAACAGTTAACTCTCTCACCGACTCTCGTCGATACTTGGAAACCAAAACGACAATATCGGTTGTTCTCTTTTTTTATTAAGCCTTACAATTAAAATATACTGTAACTGTACTTAAATTCTTAAAGCAAAACTAAATAATAATTCTCTGACATGTATGCATGTCTCAGTTATTACTGAGTATACCAAACCAAGATACTTAACTGGTCCTGAGGGATTTTTAGGTTGTGTACTTTGATACTTATACTTGTTGGTTGATAAGGAAGTAAATCTCGGGATACCATTTAATATAAATAAAGCTTTTGAAAAAGTTATGGAGTCTTTCGAAAACTTTACCTGACCCAGCAATATTTTCAAATTTAAATTAGAACGACGATCACCAAAAGCTAAGTGATACTCTTCCTGTTGTTTGGAATTAAAAATTTTGGCAAATGCTATGCAGCTAGCCTACATAAACTCAAAATCACATTTAATAATACTGTGCGTTACGGGATGAAAACAACTGACAAAAAAAACGCGAAGAAAATGGTTGAACTCGAGTTTGCTCAACAAATAAATTCTTATATATAAGATTTCAATAAAATAACTTTAACCAACATTATAAACATTTTTATAATATCTTTAGATTAACTTTATCATAACAAATTTTATTATTATTATTATATTAGGGGTGAATACACTGCGACCAGACAGATCTATTGTGTCCCTTCTTGGCCTATAGCTCAGGTCTTACGTGAATGCAAGTATTTTTGTTGGGTCGGTGGTTTTTAAATCGCTAAGCTGCACAATGAGTTTCCCTAGAAAACTGCTTCTTTTCCTTACTAAGGCTACACATTCTGCTATTATTTGCAAGGAAGATTCTCCTTCCATTCCGCAGAATCTACAAATCTCGCTTCTGGCTATATCTAGCTTTGCTAGGTGACCTCTTAGTCTACAATGTCCTGTCAGAAGACCGGTGAGTTTCCTAAGTCAATTTTTACCCATTGATATTACTTGCTTAAACCGTTTGAGATTATAGCTACCCAAGAGAAGCTTTGCTTGTCTGAGTCCTGGTGTCCTTGCCCAGCTCATTCTGCGTAGACCTCTCTTCGCTCCTAAGCTCCTCCCGTATTGTGCTTCTTCCTACACCACAGTACGGCTCGGGTCATATAAGGGGTGTCGCTGCCCTATTTCTTGCATGCTATTTTGTGATCCCAGAATGTCTAGCTTGGTTCGTACCTCACGAACTACCTTTGACCTAATTTCAGTCTTACTAAGTGCCGTTATAGCTGCTTGGCTATCGGATAAGATGGCTATCAGGCCTGTTCTACATTTCGAGTCGAAACGGAATCGAAATGGATTCTCATTTCGATGGTTGCATTCCCAGATTTCGATCGACTTATATTCTTCTTATACTCAATTTCGATACCAATTTTTTATCGAGACAAACAGCTGAGTAAATCAAACAAAAAAAAATAAAAAGTGCGTTTATTTGATAAGCTGTTAAACATGCCGGCAGCACTTATATTAGCAGCAAGAGAAAGAGAACGTCTTCCTAAATTAAAAGCTAGAAGCATTAATCGATTGCTACGAGCCCAAGAAAGCACCAACGTTATGGAAATGTTGGACTCTAAGTAAGTTGGTCGTTATATTCATAGTAAACATATTTTATTTAAAATTTATAGATTTCAGGAGTCGTTTCGGGTTAGAAAAGAAACATTTAAATTGCTACTGGAATCTATAATGCACTTTTAGTTGCATCTTTTTGGGAATTCATTTTTTCTAAGCTGTCGGCAATTTTATTTAAAATTTGGTTTTGTGTTGCACACAAACTGCCGACATCCTCTTTATCTACCTTTTTGTTTTTTTTAGGAGGTTAGTCGCTCTCAGTGCTGTCAACTTCATTTTCATTTGCTTGGCTTGTAGAAGCAACATGTCCGAAAATGTTGGCGCCCTCTATTCCATCTACGGCTTTGCACAAGCAGCATAAAACCGCAATCTCCTCCTCAAAAGGCGTTTAAACATTTTGAGCAAATGGACCGCCGCCTGTTGCAAGAGTCTCAAGACGGTTCTCCGCCAACTTCTTTTTAACGATCGCTTTCCAGTCAATCCAGCTCTTTATTTTAAATACAATGTGTTAATAAAAAAAACACAACTTATGATCAAACAAAACATACCTTTTTCCAGTCACTTGTATTTTTGCAAGGAGGCCCACATGCATTCAAGTTTCTGGCAAGTGCTTCCCACATTGCACCAATTTCCACCTTATCCCCTGTGGTAAAACCTTTTGCCACGTCCGGGTTTTCCTTCATGAAACTCAATAGCAAGTTTTCTTGCTCTGCGTTTCGTTTTTTGCCCCTAAAAACACAAAAAATCTTATTAAATGTTCACAAATAATATTTCGTTTACTTACATTTTGAATATATTAGTACGTTTATGCCTGCTGTATCATGATTTTTTCAAATCACGCTTTTTAAAATAAGCCTGCTTATGCTATAAATATCATGATTTTGCTGAGGGGGAGCCACCTATGAAAATTATCAAATAATAATGTACCTGCAAAAGCACATTATCTTCTTTAATTATGCTAAGGAGCTCGTTCGTCTCCGCAGAAGTTCAGTGGCTTTTATTGTTTTCCATTTTTAACGTTTTTCTTCTTCAATGCTGGACAGCTTATATTACACAGTAGCGTTCCCAGACTGTTTTCCACAAAAAATTATGATTTTTCCAAATAATCATAGTCAAAATACGTGTGTAGAAAAAAATCATGATTTTGTGTTTATGCTTGAATATTTTTAAAAAATTACGATCTAAAATCATGATTTTTTTCAAGCATAAACGTACTAAATGATTGAGTTCAGCTGTTTACCGCACCGATAATTAATAAATACTCGATAGATATCGAGTATTAGGGCTGCCCTTACACAGCACAGATATTTTTAGTTTACTTATATTCGTGTAAATACTCGTTTTTGCTAAAGCTACACAGTAATCAAGTTTTTATAGTTATTTTAACAAAAATATTGTGTAAATTACGACAATAAAAAACACATCTAATTCTTTGGTTAAACATGACACCTCTACTTTTTATATAAGACTGATTCTGATCGCTTTGGCTTTGCCAACGCAAATAAATTATAGGTGTACAACTAAAAAAAAAAGTACAAATTAAAAATAATAATATGCAGGCCCTACGAATGATAATGCAAAATTATTGCCAATAGTCTATTTATTAAGTAAAAAATAGTTTCAGGGTTCAAAAACACATATTAGTTGCTTAAAAGGCACAATCGTTTTCATTTCGAGTGCTCATTGCCACTCGTTTTCAAAACGATCCGATCGTACTCGGTATCGAAATGTAGGAATGAAAAACGCTCGGAATCGATTTGATTCCGAGCAGTTTACTCGGAATCGAAATGTAGAACAGGCCTGTAT
>JAWNNU010001269.1:0-10580 GCA_035044585.1 Scaptomyza polygonia | reverse complement strand
CTTCTTTGTAATCATAAATAGCTAACACTGGCGATTGTACTAGTTTTTCTTTAAGATGAAGGAAACACTCTAATTCTTTTTCATTATACTCAAATTGTTTTTCTTTCTTTAAAAGGTCATAAACTGGTTTGCCTTGTATAGAAAAATCTTTAATGAATCGCCTAAAGTATGAACATAAACCCAAAAATCTTTGGACAGCTATTGTCCTATCTGGAATCGGAAAATTTTTTACTGCTTCTATACCTTTGTCGTCTGCTCTTATACTTTGTCTTTGTCTGTGCCTTTTGTCTTTGTCTGTTATGAGAAATCCTAAATATTTAATGTTTGACTGTAAAAATTCACATTTGTCTAAACGTAATTCCAGTTTGTTTGAAACTAATCTAGTAAATACTTCTTTCAATACCATCAAATGCTCTGTTATGTCTTGCCTGCTACCATAATATCGTCCATATACACAATAACCTTGTTCTGTCTTATCATATTAGCAAAAATTTTGATTACGAATCTTTGGAACACAGCTGATGCATTTTTAATGCCCGTTGGCATTCTTAAAAATTCAAATTGTCCTAATGGGGTTACGAATGACATGCACTTTAAGGAATTTTAATTGACATAGACATGAAAATATCCATTTTTCAAATCCAGCTTAGTGAATACCGTTTTATTAACTAACTTGTCCAAAAGATCTTCAATTAATGGTAATGGGTAGTTGTCTTTTATTAAACTTTGATTAATGTCCTAAAATCGATGCATAAACGTAGATCGCCAGTTTTCTTTTTAACGAGCACAATTGCTGATGCGTATTCCGAGTCACTATTTTATTATGCCGTCCTTTAAATAATCTTCTAACATTATCTGTATTTTTATTTTTCATTGTAAGAGAGTCGCCTGGGTGAGCAGCTAAATGGTTTACTTTTTTCTAACGATATCTTCATTTCACATTTAATAAATGGCTCAGTTGGTTTTTTAGCATTTACATAAGTTTCCTCAAAAATTTTAATAAATTCACATTTCGTTCTGTACTGTATGTTTTTCCCACAATTATAATCTGAATTTTCGCTGTCTACTAAATTTATGCATAGCAATGATTTGTCGAAATAGTCATAATCTGTGATGTTATTGTTACCTGTTGACAATTTGTTCTTGAAAATTTTTTCATTAGTTATTTCCTCGGTTACAATTTTGTTTCTTAAATCTGGTTCAGTAATATCTTCACTACTTAAAAATTTTATCCTATCATCTTTTTTGTTCTGCTCCTCACTCGTTTCAATACTTCTTTCTATAATATTATTTAAAATTTGGTTGTTTTTAATTTTGTTCTTTAGCGGTTGTTCATTATCAGTTTCGTTTGTTAATATTTGGTCATTAATAATTTTACTTTCCAACCTTTTTTCAAAAACAGTTTTTCCTCGTAACGATTTCCTAACATCTTTATAAATTTGGCCTTGTTCAATACTATTCTCATTTCCTAACAATTGATCACTAACAGTTTTATCTTTTAACATTTGTTTGTCACTGGTCGCATTTAATATTGGATCTATAGTATCTTTGGCGTTTACAGCTGCTTCATTACATAATTTATTTATATAATCTAGTTCGGTCTTTTCTTTTTTAAGTTTAAAATCAGTTATTATTCGGTCGTTTGAATCTTTTGAAACATCTTTTGACTTAAATTTCTTAAATTCATCAACGCTAATAGGCTCAACAATCTTAAGGGTATCCAGATTTATATTCACATTGCATGCGGACATAAAATCTCTACCCAGTACTACATCATGACACATGGATTCATAGGCAACCACAATCAATTCAAAATAAACATTTATTGATTCTTTTTTAATGTAACATAAAGTTTTTCCAAAAACATTAAGTCGACTTCTATTTAGTCCAAAATAAGAATTGATTACAAAAAATTCCAATTGGCATACACGACTTTTTGATAAATGAAATTGCGCTGCCTGAATCTATGATGCATTCTGCAATAATGGGTAAATTAGGCTTGTAGTATTTTGAAATACCTTACATAATTGTCGTTGCTGTTGCTTGCGCTTTTCTTCTTGAGGCATTGCGCAACAAAATCAGGTGCTCTGTTAGACTTTCGGCATTCCTTGTAGAAATGTCCTCTCGAGTTGCAATTGCGGCACTGTAGATCACTTGTGGTCTCGGCTCTTGTCGATGTCTTCGTGTTCCTCACTGTTGATGTTCGTTCCGGCAAGAAAACGTCGCTAAATGCTAGCATAATTTCTTCAGGATCGCTAAAACGTTGAATACGCGCTTGATTTCGCAAAGACGTTGAAGTAATTCCCTCGATGATTTGCTCCAGTAGTTCATCAGTGTCAACGATTATGTCCTGGGCCAATGTCATCTTTTCTTCAAAGTACATCGCGAACTTCTCACCTGGTTGCCATTTCCTTTGCTCAAATTTACGTCTTATTTCAGCTTTGGAAATTCTGTTTCTAAAAGCGAGTATCAATTGGTCGCATAATTTAGGTAAAGGTTCTGTTGAATTACCATGAAGCATTGAGCTTTTTCTTTAAGTTTCGATACTAAAAGCATTCGTGTGCAAGCGTCATCCAGTTCATAAATTTGTGCGATTTTTTTCAGTTGGGTAATCCAGTTGCGTGCGCACATTCGCCCATTGTACTCCGTTGTCGCTTCTTTTGCGAACGCGAGCGCCGTAGTTGCATTGTTGTTTTTACGCTGCACTCCTTTTTTGTCTGTCTGCTGAATTTTTCTATCTGCTGTTAACGCTCTCTCTTTGCTTATTGATTCGCTGTTGCCTAAACCGTTGTTGCTTTGTCGTCCGTTTTCGTTGTTGCCAATGCCGTTTTCGCGTTGGCGCCCGTCTTCGTTGTTGCCAATGCCGTTGTCGCTTTGTCGTCCGTTTTCGTTGTTGCCAATGCCGTTGTCTTCGTCGTTGTCTCTTTTTGCTACGTTTATAGCGGAGTTTGCCGCTTGTTGTTGCTTTACTGCGTTCACTTCAGCTTGCAAATTTTGTATACCCTTGATCATGGTTGAATTATACATGGTTAAGTCGTGAGAGCATGCTCGCTCAATTTTTAGGAGCCTGTTGTTAGTCGCAAAGCAGCTGTCAAAGTGATAAGTTGTGAGTGCGGACGAATTTTCCGTGGAATTTTAAGGTTATGTTAATTTTTTAGAACTATGTTTATATGTTTTATACGTTTATACATGTTTCATGTCATTTTATTTCATTTACATAATCAGTTTAAATTGTTGTTTACACATGTAGCCAAAAACACAGAACGCTCTGAAATTAGAACCTCTGTTGAAAAATGTAAACAAAATCACACATCGTTCTATCTCTTTTTTGCTCACTAAAACAAGACGATGAAGCAATATCGAAACAGCAATTATGCTATCTCTCTTGCACTCGCATGGTCTTATCAACAGGCTCCTTCTGCCGCGAATGACTTAACCTTGTATAATTCAACCATGCCCTTGATAACTTCAGTTATTTGTTGCTGCTCTGCTGCTCGTTGGTGCGACAATGCGGCGTCACCCATGTCGCTTTGTGCGTTTTGTTGAACGATGTTTCTAATTTCTGTATCCAGCTCTGAGTTATCATCGCTGTCATTGTTGAAGTTAGGGACATCACCACGAATATCTGGTGACACCTCACTAAGTCTTGTTATTAGTTCGGTTTTAGTACCTATTGTCGATTTATTTAACGCTGCCAGACAGTTCTTTAGTTGGCTTATTGAAAAATCGTTGAAATTTATATTGTTCATTTTGGCACGAGGTTTTATGACCAAATCTGAATTTTGTGTAAGACAAATGTTCGTCACTAAATATTGAAACACAGCAGCTTCACGTACACAAGTCTGTTTTATTTCGCAGCTCTAGCAAGACTGACTCTCGGTTTCTTTCTTACCACTGGTAAGTTACCAGCTACACCATGGTTGAATTATACAAGGTTAAGTCATGCGCGGCAGAAGGAGCCTGTTGATAAGACCATGCGAGTGCAAGAGAGATAGCATAATTGCTGTTTCGATATTGCTTCATCGTCTTGTTTTAGTGAGCAAAAAAGAGATAGAACGATGTGTGATTTTGTTTACATTTTTCAACAGAGGTTCTAATTTCAGAGCGTTCTGTGTTTTTGGCTACATGTGTAAACAACAATTTAAACTGATTATGTAAATGAAATAAAATGACATGAAACAAGTATAAACGTATAAAACATATAAACATAGTTCTAAAAAAAGTAACATAACCTTAAAATTCCACGAAAAATTCGTCCGCACTCACAACTTATCACGTTGACAGCTGCTTTGCGACTAACAACAGGCTCCTAAAAATTGAGCGAGCATGCTCTCACGACCAGTGTTGCCAATTCGGCCTTTTTCCGGACAGATCTATCCTGTTTTTAACTGCTTCAGCCGGAAAAAATGTCAAACATCCCCTATCCGGAATTCTGTCCTTATTTTGGTTCTCTTATCTGGAAATCTGGCATTTTTAGACTAACTTGTTGATTTTATATAAATTAAATTAAAATTTATTTTTTACAAACTATGCGGAATCTCTTTTATGCAAAATTTTCTCTATATCTTGTATAATCGTACGCATATCGAAGCGTAATTTGCAAAAATTGAAAATGCCAAAAGATATTTATAAGCAAAAATTCCGCGAATGCTGGCTACAGCAGCCAGATTTTAAAAACTGGTTGTGTCGCGATGCTTCGGATAGTAATAAAGCTTACTGCAAATACTGCAAATGCACAGTTAACTCTTAAATTGACCGAATTCGCGCGCACATGGCCACAAAAAAACATGTGCAAAACACATCATCTTTCAATCAACCAAACAAAATTAGTTTTAGTGCAGTAAAACCGACTGAGGTTTGTCGATAAGAAGCTGCATTAGCTATGTTTGTCGCCCAGCATTGTGCGATTGAGCCGGTCGATCACCAAAGACATTAAATTGCACAGAACCAAGTGCACAAGCCTTATTAAAAATGTTTTGGCTGTGCATTTTAATGAGGATTTAAAAGAGAGGTGAAAAAATATCGAGACAGCGCAGGAAACAGCCCTTTTGCGGTAGCTGGTAGCTTTTGCCCTGACTCTAGTTTCCTTGCGATGGTCGAATGCGGAAGTAGAGAGGGTATTCAGCCAAGCTAAATTGGTTAAAACCAAGACCAGAAATCGGCTGCAAGTAGAGACGTTAAGTGCAATTTTGACAGTATGGAAATTATATACGTATAGATGTTTTTATTTAGATCAGTTGTATATATATTTAAGTGTATTTTATCTTTAGATTTGGATTGAGTCGGCATAAAATGTTTTACCATAATTACAATTTGCCGGACAAATATTAAAAATTAATTGGATCCATGGCGGCAACCGAGGAAAGGGATATGGACGATGAAGATGCTGTTGAAGAAGCTTTAAAACTATTAAACATTTAAATAAATATATAAATAAAACCTTTTTTCCTGTTTTCCGCCTTTATTTTTAGTTTTTCAGCCTTTTTTCTTGTTTTTTTTTTACCAATCTGTCCTTTTTTTCCGAAAAAATATTGGCATCGTGAGAGCATGCTCGCTCAATTTTTAGGAGCCTGTTGTTAGTCGCAAAGCAGCTGTCAACGTGATAAGTTGTGAGTGCGGACGAATTTTTCGTGGAATTTTAAGGTTACGTTACTTTTTTAGAACTATGTTTATATGTTTTATACGTTTATACATGTTTCATGTCATTTTATTTCATTTACATAATCAGTTTAAAAAATTAAATTACACATGTAGCCAAAAACACACAACGCTCTGAAATTAGAACCTCTGTTGAAAAATGTAAACAAAATCACACATCGTTCTATCTCGTTTTTGCACACTAAAACAAGACGATGAAGCAATATCGAAGCAGCAACTATGCTATCTCTCTTGCACTCGCATGGTCTTATCAACAGGCTCCTTCTGCCGCGCATGACTTAACCTTGTATAATTCAACCATGAGCTACACAGTACATTGCGTGCGTTCAACGGGACTTCACTCATACCCTCGCTCATGATACAATTAATATGGTAGTGTAATGCGAGCAACCAAGTACCAACTGATTTGAACATGTGAGTGCGAGGGAGACAGTCAAGTTGCTCTCTTTATTTTACTCTCTTGACTCTGTTAAGGGGTTATTTTGTTAGTGCGACAGAGTTAGGTATAAAAAGTGTTTTGATTGTATGCAGTCTATGAAATTTTGTAGTTTCGTAAAAATATTTAACTAAATAAATTTTTGAGTGAAACGCTTTCAATTATATTAATTATATAGTATATTAATTATATAGTTTTATATAGTTTTGAATAACAACAATGAAAAGTGATATTAAGATTTAATTATATTAAATCAATATTAAACTAAAAAGTATATTAAACTTAAAAATATAAAAAAGATATCTTTATTTATAGTAAAATTTTTAATAATTTGCGATGCCCCATAAGATTTTGTTTCTGTTCTAACCTAAAAAACACATGAACAAACATAACAAACATAACGAAATTCGTCCGCACGGACGTCTTACCACAACGACAAGCACTTTGCGACTGTCGATTGGTAGCAAAACAAAGAGAGCGCTCTCTCGCATGACACTACCGTATTATTGTATCATGTACTTAACTAGGTAGCATCAAGGCATACTTAAGAAGGTGGCGTAACTCGCTCTCTCGCCCTCTTTTTACTTCTTAAATTGTCAGTCTGTTAGCAGCAGTTGTGAGCGACGCATCTCCGCGGACGATTTTTTCGTGTAAAACTTCTTGTGCTACAGACTTTACGTGTTGTTGCAATGGCGCCTCTCTCTCTCGCTCTCTTCTGTCATTCTGACACTTAAATAAGAAGTTGTGAGCGGTAAGTGCGGCTACCAAGGTATACTTAACTAGGTAGCCGCACTATTGCTATCACCCTCTTTTTATTCCCTTATTCGTCAGTCTCGTTGCGAGCTTTGTTAGCGACGCACCTCCGCGGACAAATTTTTGCCGATCGTTGCCTTATTCGGCAGTCTCGTTGCGAGCATTGTAAGCGACGCACTTTCGCGGACGATTTTTTCTTGTCGATTGCCTAATTAATCAGTCTCGTTGCGAGCATTGTAAGCGACGCACTTCCGCGGACGAATATATTTGCATTTTTCTAAGCAATTTTGTTAAAATACATATTTACATTTCTTATATTTTTTGTGTTTCTTATTCAATAAAATTTGTCTCAGTTGCAGGAAAATAACTGCATGCATACATATGTATGTACATACATATCATACATACTTACACATTTCAGTGTGTTGACGCATTCTTTACTCTCTCGCTCTCGCTCTCTTTCGTACTCATTTTTCGTACTTACGTTTTAGGCAATAAAGAGAGAGAGTAATGCTACCTAGTTAAGTATACCTTGGCGGCTACCTTGTTAAGTATGCCTTGAGCGGGAGTCCGCTGCGGGACTACCTTTTTAAGTATACCTTGGTCCCGCTCTTTTGCTCGCCCTCTTTTTCTGTTGCCTTACGATTCAGTCTCGTTGCGAACGTTGTAAGCGACCAGTGTTGCCAGGTATTGAGCGCCCGCATAAGCTAGATTCTATGAAAAATTAAGCTAAAATAAGCTAAATTTATGCTAATAAACAAGCTATATCCAAATTCATGAAAAACAAACGAATAATTAGATTTTTATTTAAATTAAGTCAGTCAACATATCATCCAACTCGGAATTTTCAGATTCATTAATTTCTCATTTTTTTAATTTAGCTTAAATATTTTTCGGGCAAGCTGTAGGTGTGGCAACATTTCCCACTTCTGCGCAACTCGGATCTGTGAAATTAAAAATAATATATGTAATTATAAAAATTAATAATTCAGATTTTGAAAAACAAACCTTATGGATAAAATCGCGTTTAAAGTTTTTAATTGCATTTTATTTCGCAATTTCGTTTTTACGATATTTGTTTGGCTAAAAACGCGCTCCACTTCCGCATTTGACCACGGCAGCGAAAGCAATTGAATTGCAAAAAGAGCAAGGACTCAAATGTTTTATTATTGAATGCGTCTTTGTAGGCGAGTACCTTTGCCCAAAATTTTACTGTGTTATTAGTATTTTCCCATTTCATTAGATGAATTTTATCTAATTGCGATTTCAAATCATCAATATAAGATATATTAATATATTCAAATATTTTTATAAATTCAAATATGTTTTTTCGGGCGTGCACCATATGTGTCTACAGCAAAAATGTTGGTTGTTGATTGCCATGCATCGCGGAATAATTGCTTATAAATAATTTTGGGCAATTTTGTTAACCTTCTTCTTCACTAGACACTTCCAAATTGAATAAAATCGCGCATGCATCACCCGACATATCGATGACACTATTGATTAGAATACCAATTCACGATCATATTGATTAGGTTCACGTTACAATCGGCAGTAAAAGAACAAGCTCCGATATTTGTATGCTGTAAAACACTTTAAATATGTCAAATATTTCATTGAATTCACGAAAATAAATTAATGCTAGAATATGCTATATCAACTTAGAAAAATGCTAGATTTAAGGCTATAAGCTATTTGCGAATTTTATAAGCTATTCCATTTTCAAATATGCTAGATCTAGCCTGAAATAAGCTAATCTGGCAACCATGTAAGCGACGCACGTACGCGGATGATTTTTTTGTGTTCTGCTGTGTTATTTTGTGCGAGCAAAAAAATGCATATAAATTCATGTTTCGTTAGGCAACGAGAGAGCGGAGTGAGACTATCTAGTTAAGTATACCTTGGAGCATGATACAATTAATATGGTAGTGTCATGCGGGCAAGCCAGTACCAAGGCATACTTAACAATGCACTCCCTCTCTTTATAGAGAGATAGTAAAGAATGAGTCAACACACTGAAATGTGTGAGTCTGTATGATAAGCATGTACATATGTATGCATGCAATTATTTTCCTGCAACTGAGACAAATTTTATTGAATAAGAGACACAAAAGAATTTAAAAATGTAAATAATATTTTAATTTGTTTTTTTCGTTATAATATAATTTTTAACATTTTTTATTTCCAACTATTTTTTGTTTCTGCTTTTGTTGCTTTATTTTTTTGTTTAAATATTTAATTCTAAAAAAAATGCGTGTTTAAAAAAAAAAATTCTTTAGTTTTTTTTTTCTAAACAAATACTTGTTGCCTTATTAACTAAATTTTCAATAATGTTATTTTGCAACGATATTCTACTTTCGTAATTATGCAGTATGAATATTTTTTCTAATTCCATTATCTTTAACTTAAAATATTGGGATGCTTTTTTTTATTTTTAATTATGTTTTGTTTTTGTTTTTGTATTTTTAATTTAGTATTAAGGTTTTTGATACGAAAATGTATTCTTATCTTGAAATAAATTTTTTGTACTTCGTTGGGCAATGTAAACACACATGAACAGAAATAACAAACAGAACGAAATTCGTCCGCACGGACGTCTTACCACAACCACAAGCACTTTGCGAATGTCAATTGGTACCAGAAAAAAGAGAGCGCTTGCTCGCATGACACTACCATATTAATTGTATCATGGCATAGAGTAACTTATAATAAAGAGATAATGTACATGTATGTTATGCTAACGATTATGTTAATGTAAATGTAGGTCTATGTATATAATAATATATTAAAATATATAAATGTATATGTATATAATTATCATAGCTCGCAAATAACAGTTGAGCGTTTTTTTCTTTACGCTCAATAACAGTGCAGAAGCGAAAATGCTCAAAATATTCACTCTCACTCAATAATTATTAATTATATATAAAAACGGACTTAGCCCAACGTTATCTCCTGTGTTTATTAACCGATTTGGACCCCTTTTACACGATGAACTTTTTGCTTCTGCTGCATTCGTTTGTTGGCAAAGGGGGTAGTGGTCAAACAGCTGCAAGCAATGCTTCATGATATTGGTAGCAATGATTCAATTTTCTCATTTTGCTTTGCCCTATTCCGATTACATGTAAACACAGATTTGCACAGTGTTTGATGTGAATAATAAAATTATCGATACGAAATATCGCACATGCAACTATTGCCGCAATTAGTAAATACGTTGTTCATTATTGTGGTTTAAAATTATTAATTAAAATGTTTTGGACAAGAGAGTTGATTGAACTGCTGTGAAGTCAATATGAGCAACAAATAAAACAATCGATGCCAACGATTAATGTTTATCGACCATAAATTTAAACCAGAGTTGCATTTACACAGATCACTGCATAAAAAGCCTCATGAAAAAACATCATCGTGTAAATGCCACCACATTTGCGAAGAACATTTAAAACAGAATGAAAAAATTTCGTGGTGCAAAAAGTTAATCGTGTAAAAGGGGTCTTGGTCGAAATTTTGAGAAAAGTTCTATCGTTGCCCATTATTTCAACCCCAATTTTTACATTATTCATTTTCGATATTTTTTTGTAATCGATTCCATGTGAATATCGGAACCCAGAATAGTTATCGATATTTTGAAACAAACTCTATTCTGTTTATGGTATAGGAGAACTTATATTCCAAACCTAAAGTCTCTAGCTCTTGTAGTCTTGTTGTTCATGCAGTTTTTGGGGGT
>JAWNNU010001268.1:0-27512 GCA_035044585.1 Scaptomyza polygonia | reverse complement strand
CATATATTTTGCGTGCATTTTTAGATATAAACTTTCTAAGTTCAGTCACCTATACGTTCTTACGTTGCAGATAGGAGCTTCGCCACGCCCCCTTGTGCCCCCAACATTATGAAAATCCAGATTATTATTAATTTTCTTTATTTTCAGTAGTTTCTTCATTTTCAAGCTCAAAGTTTTCAAGAAACTGTAGGCTGTTGTCTTCAAACTCGTCTTTTTCTGAAAAAAAATTTAATGTATTCGTGTTCACACGAAAGAAGCTGGATAACCTCAATAGGAAGGGAAAGATTTTTATGTTTTTTAATGCGTAGGGAAGATATTACTGGATCTGATGTATGCAAAGCTCGTTTAAACACATCGCCTAAAGATTCAAATCGTTTTTGCTTTCTGGAGTGATGAAGTCTATCCGATTTATAAATTTTGTTGCGGGACTCAGACGCTTCTTCACCAAAACAGCCGACTGGAAGCACCGTATTTTCAATGATTTGCCTTGAGTGGACAATAATCTTATGGAGAGTTGGTGTCATGGGAAGCCATGGACAACTGTCCACAATCATTTCGCCAGTTTGATGACGGTATGCCTCGAATTTTTCTAAATTTATTGGCAACTGACTGGACAAACATATCAAAATGATCCTCATGTTGTAGATAATTTGTTGATTAACTCCTGTTATTTCAGAAAATGTTTCGAAGTTGGCAAATGCGCGGCGTGCAGTGTTTCCGGTATTTGTATTTCCAGAGCCACCCTGCTTCGGCTTATCGACATTTAAAGCGAGTTTTGCCCAAAACATTTCCTGTATATGTGCCTTTCGTTTAAGCATCGCTTGCTTGTCACATGGAGTAGCACTTTGCCATTTTTTTACCTCCAGCTTATACCCACCATGCAAGACGAACTAAAAAATTTGTATCCAGCAATGAAGTGGGCTTACTCCATATTGGTGGCTTTTTACTTTTAAAATATGTTCTTCAACATTATTGCACGCATGCAGTTCAAAATATCTATGAATTGCCTTCTCCCGTTCGTGTCGGCCCCTCTTGCTATTCCACACAGCAAACAAATCGACGTTGGAAAAGAGTAGGTTACCTAATAATAATGAACATTGCGCGAAAATAGGGGAAAAGAGGATATACAGGGGTGTGCCAGCCATCAAAACCAACCGAATACCAACCTAAAACCAACCTCGAGCTGGTTTAAGGTGTGCCAGAGCAGAGTTCGAGATGGTTTTGAAACCTCGACAAATTCGGTCAGAGATTTAGGTTATTTTAAGCAATATTAATTGTATAATGCATAACAAGTGCTACTTTTTCGAAAGGTAATTTTAAGCTTAGTTGCATATTGCAAATACGTTTGAATTTAATACATATTTTAATTCATGATTTTTGATATTAATAAACCTATAACAAATCTCTAAGACTATTTGCATTTCCGTGTAAGCGTGCAAAAGCGTCCCTAACAAGAGAGGTGCCACCTTGTTCGTTTAACAATAACTATTATTCGGAGTCTTTAATAGGTTAATTTTAAACACACTTTTTTGTGACAAATAAACACAAAAAAATCGTACTTTGAGGTAACAAAATTGCATGGTTGAGCAGTTCTGTTCTCGTTCAGCGTACGGCTCGCAAATGCCAGATAAAGAGGTAGTTTTCCCCATAGTGGAGTGTTAGAACTCACGAGCGATGTGTTTACAGCCGTTTGTACCTGTTTGATTGCTATATATAAGCATAAAAACGAAAAGAATAGTTTATTGACTTTAGTTTATCTTTCTCCAGTTTCTCTGTGTATTTTTTTATTCTACTTTACTTTATTCCGAGTTTTCGGCAACTGACCTTTACAAATGCATCGCTGAATACACTTTCGTAATTTGTGTACATCTTTGCCTTATTGTATAGCAAGGGCTGTTAGAAAGTGTCATAAAGGAAAAACTGGGAAGAGTATGTATGATGAGCAGCAGCAAAAGTGATATTTGACTGCCTTAGAAAACAAAAAGAGAGAGAAGTCTTTATTGTTGATTTGGTTGTTTTAAGTTAGAACTTCTAACTCAACAAAACCACCTGCTGCTGACTTCTGTTATTTCATAACATTTAACTACGATTAAAACTCACAACAAAGAAACATACCAACAAATAAATACAGGAGAAGTATTTGCAGAAGCCTGTTTATTTTTGCAATAAATAAGATTCTTGGATATGAACGATAGCTCGCCTGCCTTGCTAATACCTGTCCTACCCCACAAAACACTTGGACTAGCAACTGATATGCACCTAGCCAACCAAGTATCTTGAGCTAAAAACTAGGTTTCTGCAAGCACTTGTCCACAAAACTATTTTTCTTCCCCCATTATTGCGCTTGAATATAAACAATAAAACAACAAGATTTTGTCTTCCAAGGCAGTCAAATATCAGTTATGCTATTGCTGTTCATACATACTCTTCCCAATTTTTACCCAATGACACTTTCTAACAATCATTGGCATACAGTTATGTAAAGATGCACACAAATTACGAATGTATTAAGTAGTGCATTGGTACTAGTGTTGCCAATTTGTCCTTTTTGCAGACAGATCTGTCCGTTTTTGAATTGCGATTGCCAGAAAATTTTTAAAACGTCCCCTGTCCGGAAAAATAGCCTTTTTTATTTTACTTCATCCTTTTTAAGTTGTTCTAAATAGAAATTGTTTAAAGAACACGTTAAAAGGGATTTGTACTTGGGCTACGAGTTTGAGTCAAACTTAAAAAAAAAAAACAAAAATAAGATTAATAATGAAACTGAGCTCAGTATCCGCCAGTATTGCACTGACTTTGTTATTCAACTCGTTTTGCAGTTAAAACAAAGGTATGAAAATTGTTTTTTTTTACATTTTAAATTCTAATCAAAATTTATTTATTTTTAGATTGCCCAACAACTACCAAATAATAAAAAATATTGATTTATTTTCAATTGAGAATGTTTTACGGGCAGATAAAAAGCCAATAATTTCAATATTGTTTTCAAGCAAGGACTTAGATATTGAAAAGATAACAGCACAGTACAAAACAATAAATCTTGTCCAATGGACAAATCAAGAAAATATTGTCTCGTTTTGGGGAGAAGTAAACGGCCATACGGATTCAGCTGGAAACAGACCCTTTTCCGATTTGGCTTCATTCGTAACCACTTTTATTGTCGTTACCTTGGTCAAATGCCGAGGTCGAGAGAGTTTTTAGCCAAGTTAACTTGATTAAAATCAAATTAAGAAATAGACTTCAGATGGAAACATTAAACTCGATTTTGGCAATTAGGTTGGTTTTTACTAGATACAATAACATGCATATATAAATTATTTAAATATTTTTCTTTCTTTAAGGTACGGGGCGTGCTGCCATGATTACCAAGTTCCGGATAGCGTCGTTCGCTTAATTGGAACTAATAATGTGTATGCCGATGACAACGATGAAGAAAGCGAGAGTCTAGATGAAATCTTAGACGTTTTGAATGAAAAATAATGAAATAAATACAAAAAATTTTTGTATTTTACAGTTATTCTCTGCCGCTACACCAATACAATCATACTCAGATGAATATGTATATGAAATTTTGCTGTCGGTCCACGACTGCACGCTAAATTTGTTCGTCGGTCGAGTTCAGCGCAGCACGGCACGCAGAATTTGCCCTATTGGCAAGGCTGCACGCTGCATTGTTTGCATGTATTATCAAATGGAAGAAACGTGTACCCGTGCCTATAGAATCTATAATATAGATGTTAACACATCAATATAATTAACATATTTTCGCCACTCCAATTTGCATGAATGTATGCCAATTTTGTCCGTGACATTAGTGCATTTCTGTGTGAGTTGAATTAATTTCTCTATGGCAGTAGGCTTTTCGAAATTCTACTTCCTATGAAATGTCAAGCTAGCAATTCTCACATTCAGTCTTGCCAGTTTATTGTGCGTGAAACTAAAATCAATAACAACAAGTAGAAACGTTGCAGTCGGACGCACCCGACTGCGGTATACTCGATACCAGTAGTAAAACAGATTAAAAGAGAGCTGATTGCAATGGTGTGCGGATACGGCAGGGGTGTACGCTGCCTCAAAGATTGTCTGGTACAGATGGGGATGCCAAAAAGCTATCTTCCTTCCAAATTTGGTGACTCTAGCTCAAAGTAAGAAGAATATGGTGGATGGAAGGCTGGGGGGGTATGGGGGGGGGGGGGGCGTGTCATCAAAATTTTTGCTGAAGATCTATTTATGATGTCAATAGCTATCCTCATACCAAATTTGGTGACTCTAGCTCAAAAATAGTCAAATTTGGGGGAAGGGGGGATGGGGTTGGTAAGGGTGGGCGTAGCGTCCAAAGTTTTGCTGCAGATCTATTTATGATGTTAATTGCTATCCTCATACCAAATTTGGTGACTCTAGTTCAAAGTTAGTAGAATATGGTGGAAGGGGGGCTGGGGGCGGTATGGGTGGGGGCGCCATCCAAAATTTTTCGGTTTCTTCACTTCCAATCTTGGCAACGAATTTGGCGGCTCTAGCTCAAAAGCTGTGGAAAATATAGGCACTTTTGATTTCAAAATGCAGTGGGCTAGGGAACGGGGGGGCGTGGCTCCAAATTTTTGATGCAGTTTTTTGGGGATCGTTAACAGCTATCTTCCCACCAAATTTGGTGACTCTAGCTTTAACTCTTTGGAAAATACACGCATTCCCGTTTTTAGTGAAGCGTTGGGGCGGTTTGGGGCAGCTTGGGCAGTATGGATTGGCGTGGCATCCAAAGTTTTTATGCATTTTTTTGGAGGTTGTAATCACCTATCTTGGCACAAAATTTGGTGGTTCTCGCTTAAAAACTGTAATAGATATAAGCATTTCTGTTTTTTAGCTGCGAGGGGGCTGGGGGCGGAATGGGTAGGTGGGGCCCCAAAACTTTGATGCAGTTTTTGGGGGGTCGTTTCCAGTTATCTACCTACCAAATTTTGAGACTCTAGCTCAAACACTTTGGAAGATACACGCACTACCGTTTTTAGCGAAGCGTTGGGGTGGTTGAGGGCGGATAGGGCAGTATAGCTGGGCGTGGCATCCAAAGTTTTTATGAATTTGATTGGGGATCGTCAACACCTATCCTGGAACCAAATTTGATGGCTCTAGCTCAAAAACTGTAGAAGATATGGGCATTCTTGGGGTTAAACTGCGGGGGGGCTGGGGGCGGTATGGGTGGGCGTGGCTCCAAAATTTTTGATGCAGTTTTTTGGGGGTTGGTAGTAGCTATTTTCTCCCCAAATTTGGTAGTTCTAGCTGTAAGGGCTTGCGAAATAGCTGCATCTATCGATTTGATGTTATCGAGTTTATCGATTTGCCAGCCCCCTAGTTATCGTAGAGCTCCAATCTTGACACTTTAATTTACTATGCCATAGATAAAGAGATTTGCAAAGTTTGAAGTCTCTAACTTGAAGGGTGTGGAAAAAAGTTGCGAACATACGGACGGACAGACGGACAGACACCATGACGGACATTGCACAAACCCAATATACTCTTTACCTTCGGTATCGAGTATAAAAATTGTCGAAAACATATTTTTTCACCGTCAATATTCATATTTAAATCCGTGTGTAAAAAGTCGGTTCATCAGGATAGGAGACATTGTGAGATTCGAATTGCTGATTGACATCTTATAAACTCAAACGCATTTTTAACATCGTTATTGAGAGCGCTCAAAAACAAAACCGTCACCAACGAAAGACAAAAGCTTGACAAAAGTTTCATTGTCTTATATTCCAATAAACTTAAAATGTTTTTTTGAACATAAGACAGTTTCAAATTGTATTTATTGTACATATAAATTTGTGCAAAACACATAAGTACTTTTTTAAAAACCTTAAAATAAAGGTACGGTGTTATATAATAAGTAGGTAAATATAAAAAAAAAAAATTAATTTGTAGTATTTCAGCCAATTTCACGATGAACCGTAAAATTTTGCAAATAACAACTTCTTTTAAGAACCTTATAATGAAAGTACACTATAATTTATTATTGAAATTTTATAAAAAAAAACAAGGAAGATCGCAGTTGTAATAGATATATTAAAATTATTGGGAATTCTAAGTGAAGGATCCGCTGCGGTTTACTTCTTGCGCCCTGAAAGTATGCTAAGCTATTAAAAATAATTATCAATGTAAACAAAACTAAAAACTGACTTAACGATATTTCTGGTGTTTCTAAACCGATTTCAACGTTACCCATTATTTCAACCCCCATTTTTACATTTTCCAAATTCGATATTTTTTGTAATCGATTCCATGTGTATATCAGAAACCAGAGTTGTTATCAATAATTTGAAACAATTGTTCTGCTCATGGTATAGGAGAACTTATATTCAAAATCTAAATTTTCTAGCTCTTGTAGTCTCTGAGATTGACAGACAGACGGACGGAAAGACGGACATGGCTATATCGACTCGGCTGTTGATGCTGATCAAGAATGTATATACTTAATAGGGACGGAGATGCTTACATACTTTTTCACAAAACCATTATACCCTTTTACCCTTTTTATAGGTTTAGGGTATAACAAACTAAGGGCGTAGAATACACTCTTTGAAAGTAATACTTTCTGTATTGTAATATGTTTTGTAGTTTTGTATAATTCAAGTACATACCCAAAAAATTTGGATGCCCCGCCCCCCTTCCCTCATATTTTACTAACTTTGAGCTAGAGTCACGAAATTTGGTAGGAGGATAGCAATTGACGACCCCCAAAGATCTGCAGCAAAAATTTGGATGCCAAGCACCCCCATACAGCCCCCAGCCACCCTTTCACCAAATTCTACTAACTTTGAGCTATAGTCAACAAATTGGGTAGGAATGTTGCCATTGCCCAAATACACAGAATTGCAGCAAAAATTTGAATGTCACGCCCATCAAAAAAATCAAATCCCAATAAAAACAAGTAGACACGTTGTAGTCGGACGCACCCGACTGCGGTATACTCGATACCAGTAGTAAAACAGATTAAATAAGATCTGATTGCAATGGGATGTGGATACGGCAGGGGTGTACGCTGCCTCAAAGACTGTCTGGTGCAGATGGGGATGCCAAAAAGCTATCTTCCTTCCAAATTTGGTGACTCTAGCTCAAAGTTTGTTAAAGGTAGGGGCTGGGGGCGGTATGGGGTCGTGGCATCAAAATTTTTGCTGAAGATCTATGTATCATGTCCATAGCTATCCTCCGAATTTGGTGACTCTTGCTCAAAGTTAGTAGAATATGTTGGAAGGGGGTTGGGGGCTGGTATGGGGGGCGTGGTGTTCAAAGTTTTGCCGCAGATCTTTGGGGGTCGTCAATTGCTATCCTCCTACCAAATTTGGTGACTCTAGCTCAAAGTTAGTAAAATATGTTGGGAGGGGGGCGGGGCATCTAGCATAATGATTTTAAGTTAAAAATTTAAATAAAAAAGTAATATGCTTTATCTATGTATCATGTCCATAGCTATCCTCATACCGAATTTGGTGACTCTGGCTCAATGTTAGTAGAATATGTTGGAAGGGGGCTGCGGGCTGGTATGGGGGTCGTGGCGTCCAAAGTTTTGCCGCAGATTTATTTATGATGTCAATTGCTATCCTCATACCAAATTTGGTGACTATAGCTCAAAAATAGTAAAATATGGTGGAAGGGGGGCTGGTAGCGGTATGGGTGAAGGGCGCCATTCAAATTTTTTGGGTTTCTTCATCACCAATCTTGGCACCAAATTGTGGAATGGGTGGGTGTGTCTCCAAAAGTAATGATGCAGTTTTTTGGGGATAGCTAGTAGCTATTTTCTCAGTTTGGTAGTTCTAGCTGTAAGGGCTTTGCGAAATAGCTGCATCTATCGATTTTGCGTTATCGAGTTTATCGATTTGCCAGCCTCCTAGTTATCGTAGAACTCCAATCTTGACACTTTAATTAAGTATGCCATGGATAAAGAGATTTGCAAAGTTTAAAGTCTCTAACTTGAAGGGTGTGGAAAAAAGTTGCGAACATACGGACGGACAGACGGACGGACGGACAGACACCATGACGGACATTGCACAAACCCAATATATTCTTTACCTTCGGTATCGAGTATTAAAATCGACGGTCTGTGCTTTCGGCTTGACCTACGGGTTGTGTCCCTAACACGGCCGCTAAGATTTTACGTAGAATACGTTTCATTTAAAATTTATCAAACAAAATAGACATATGACAAAACAATGAAATTAAATGGGTAAAATATATTTTTAAATTTCTGCTGAAAACCATATCAATGCAGGTTGTAGATTGAATGTAGTTTCCCTAAGTTCCAAGAAGGGTTTGTTTTCTCTCCTAATAAATTTCAGACAAATATAAATAATATAAAAGTCTTTTCTACTCACACTCATTTCTTTTTACTTTCAAAATATTTTTGTTAAATATAGGCGCTTTTGAGGAGGCATTTTATTATATTTTTATTCTATTTTGTATATTGGTAGTGACTGTTTTGCACTGGTAGGTAGCGCTCCAAAACTTTGATGCAGTTTTTGGAGGGTCGTAATACTCCGTACACAAACACAAGAAATCAATAAATTATTGAGAGCGCTCAAAAACAAAACCGTCACCAACGAAAGACACAAGCTTGACAAAAGTTTCATTGTCTTATATTCCAATAAACTTAAAATGTTTTTTTGAATATAAGACAGTTTCAAATTGTATTTATTGTACATATAAATTTGTGCAAAACACATCAGTACTTTTTTAAAAACCTTAAAATAAAGGTACGGTGTTATATAATAAGTAGGTAAATATAAAAAAAAAAAATTAATTTGTAGTATTTCAGCCAATTTCACGATGAACCGTAAAATTTTGCAAATAACAACTTCTTTTAAGAACCTTATAATGAAAGTACACTATAATTTATTATTGAAATTTTATAAAAAAAAAACAAGGTAGATCGCAGTTGTAATAGATATATTAAAATTATTGGGAATTCTAAGTGAAGGATCCGCTGCGGTTTACTTCTTGCGCCCTGAAAGTATGCTAAGCTATTAAAAATAATTATCAATGTAAACAAAACTAAAAACTGACTTAACGATATTTCTGGTGTTTCTAAACCGATTTCAACGTTACCCATTATTTCAACCCCCATTTTTACATTTTCCAAATTCGATATTTTTTGTAATCGATTCCATGTGTATATCAGAAACCAGAGTTGTTATCAATAATTTGAAACAATTGTTCTGCTCATGGTATAGGAGAACTTATATTCAAAATCTGAAATTTCTAGCTCTTGTAGTCTCTGAGATTGACGGACAGACGGACGGAAAGACGTACATGGCTATATCGACTCGGCTGTTGATGCTGATCAAGAATGTATATACTTAATAGGGACGGAGATGCTTACATACTTTTTCACAAAACCATTATACCCTTTTACCCATTTTATAGGTTTAGGGTATAAAAAACTAAGGGCGTCGAATACACTCTTTGAAAGTAATACTTTCTGTATTGTAATATGTTTTGTAGTTTTGTATAATTCAAGTACATACCCAAAAAATTTGGATGCCCCGCCCCCCTTCCCTCATATTTTACTAACTTTGAGCTAGAGTCACGAAATTTGGTAGGAGGATAGCAATTGACGACCCCCAAAGATCTGCAGCAAAAATTTGGATGCCAAGCACCCCCATACAGCCCCCAGCCACCCTTTCACCAAATTCTACTAACTTTGAGCTATAGTCAACAAATTGGGTAGGAATGTTGCCATTGCCCAAATACACAGATCTGCAGCAAAAATTTGAATGTCACGCCCATCAAAAAAATCAAATCCCAATAAAAACAAGTAGACACGTTGTAGTCGGACGCACCCGACTGCGGTATACTCGATACCAGTAGTAAAACAGATTAAATAAGATCTGATTGCAATGGGATGTGGATACGGCAGGGGTGTACGCTGCCTCAAAGACTGTCTGGTGCAGATGGGGATGCCAAAAAGCTATCTTCCTTCCAAATTTGGTGACTCTAGCTCAAAGTTTGTTAAAGGTAGTGGCTGGGGGCGGTATGGAGTCGTGGCATCAAAATCCTCCTATCTTGGTGACTCTGGCTCAAAGTTAGTAGAATATGTTGGAAGGGGGTTGGGGGCTGGTATGGGGGGGCGTGGTGTTCAAAGTTTTGCCGCAGATCTTTGGGGGTCGTCAATTGCTATCCTCCTACCAAATTTGGTGACTCTAGCTCAAAGTTAGTAAAATATGTTGGGAGGGGGGCGGGGCATCTAGCATAATGATTTTAAGTTAAAAATTTAAATAAAAAAGTAATATGCTTTATCTATGTATCATGTCCATAGCTATCCTCATACCGAATTTGGTGACTCTGGCTCAATGTTAGTAGAATATGTTGGAAGGGGGCTGCGGGCTGGTATGGGGGTCGTGGCGTCCAAAGTTTTGCCGCAGATCTATTTATGATGTCAATTGCTATCCTCATATCAAATTTGGTGACTATAGCTCAAAAATAGTAAAATATGGTGGAAGGGGAGCTGGTAGCGGTATGGGTGAGGGGCGCCATCCAAATTTTTTGGGTTTCTTCATCACCAATCTTGGGACCAAATTTTGCGGCCCTAGCTCAAAAGCTGTAGAAAATATAGGCGTTTCTGAATTCAAAATGTAGGGGGCTGTTGCACGAGGGCGTGGTTTGATTTGGGGATCGTTAACAGCTATCATTCTACCAAATTTGGTGACTCTAGCTTTAACGCTTTGGAAATTACAAGCATTCCCGTTTTTAGTGAAGCATTGTGTTGGTTGAGGGCGGCTAGGGCAGTATGGATTGGCGTGGCATCCAAAGTTTTAATGCATTTATTTTGGGGCTATAATCACCTATCTTGGCACCAAATTTGATGGGTCTAGCTCAAAAACTGTAGAAGATATGGGAATTTTTGGTGTTAAGCTGTGGTGTGGAGGGGGGGGGGGGCTGTTGGTGGAATGGGTGGGTGTGTCTCCAAAAGTAATGATGCAGTTTTTTGGGGATTGCTAGTAGCTGTTTTCTCAGTTTGGTAGTTCTAGCTGTAAGGGCTTTGCGAAATAGCTGCATCCATCGATTTTGCGTTATCGAGTTTATCGATTTGCCAGCCTCCTAGTTATCGTAGAACCCCAATCTTGACACTTTAATTTAGTATGCCATGGATAAAGAGATTTGCAAAGTTTAAAGTCTTTAACTTGAAGGGTGTGGAAAAAATTCTTTATTCTTTACCTTCGGTATCGAGTATTAAAATCGACGGTCTGTGCTTTCGGCTTGACCTACGGGTTGTGTCTCTAACACGGCCGCTAAGATTTTACGTAGAATACGTTTCATTTAAAATTTATCAAACAAAATAGACATATGACAAAACAATGAAATTAAATGGGTAAAATATATTTTTAAATTTCTGCTGAAAACCATATCAATGCAGGTTGTAGATTGAATGTAGTTTCCCTAAGTTCCAAGAAGGGTTTGTTTTCTCTCCTAATAAATTTCAGACAAATATAAATAATATAAAAGTCTTTTCTACTCACACTTATTTCTTTTTACTTTCAAAATATTTTGTTAAATATAGGCGCTTTTGAGGAGGCATTTTATTATATTTTTATTCTATTTTGTATATTGGTAGTGACTGTTTTGCACTGGTAGGTAGCGCTCCAAAACTTTGATGCAGTTTTTGGAGGGTCGTAATACTCCGTACACAAACACAAGAAATCAATAAATTATTGAGAGCGCTCAAAAACAAAACCGTCACCAACGAAAGACACAAGCTTGACAAAAGTTTCATTGTCTTATATTCCAATAAACTTAAAATGTTTTTTTGAATATAAGACAGTTTCAAATTGTATTTATTGTACATATAAATTTGTGCAAAACACATCAGTACTTTTTTAAAAACCTTAAAATAAAGGTACGGTGTTATATAATAAGTAGGTAAATATAAAAAAAAAAATTAATTTGTAGTATTTCAGCCAATTTCACGATGAACCGTAAAATTTTGCAAATAACAACTTCTTTTAAGAACCTTATAATGAAAGTACACTATAATTTATTATTGAAATTTTATAAAAAAAAAAACTAATGAGTGTTAGAACTCACGAGCGATGTGTTAACAGCTGCTTGTACCTGTTTGGTTGCTTTATATTAGCATAAAAAAGAAAAGAATAGTTTATTGAATTTAGTTTCCCTTTTATTAGTATAATTTTTATTTAATGACTCTTTTTATGCAGTGATCTGTGTAATTGCAACTCTGGTTTAAATTTATGGTCGACAAACATTAATCGTTGCCATCGATTGTTTTATTTGTTAACAAATGATTATTGATTGAGAGAGAAACAAGTAAATAAAATGGATTTAGCAAAAGAACTTTTGAGTGCGACAGGTATGGCGGTTGAGGCATTGGATTTTGGGCTCTTTCACCTTCAACGTTTCGCAAATTGAATGCAAACTGCTGGAGCGCTTTACCATGTCCTTATAAATATCGCTCCGAACATTATATAAATGTTCGTGCTGCTCATATTGACTTAACAGCAGTTCAATCAACTCTCTTGTCCAAAACATTTTAATTAATAATTTTAAACCACAATAATGAACAACGTATTTACTAATTGCGGCAATAGTTGCATGTGCGATATTTCGTATCGATAATTTTAATATTCACATCGAACACTGTGCAACTCTGTGTTTACATGTAATCGGAATAGGGCAAAGCAAAATGAGAAAATTGAATCATTGCTACCAATGTCATGAAGCATTGCTTGCAGCTGTTTCACTACTACCCCCTTTGCCAACAAACGAATGCAGCAGAAGCAAAAAGTTCATCGTGTAAAAGGGGTCTTATTGGAATATACCCGCTGCTTTCTATTATGGAAGGGCGGGATCGACTTACATATATGAACTTTGTGCAATTCTACAGCTTAACGTGAGAGCTTTATTTACATTCCGCAAAAAGGTTTGGTATTCATATCCAATAAAAGAACTTGCATATAATTATGTAAGTGTTAGAGTGTTCATTGAAAATTATTTAATATTGGTACAAAGGGTATTTTTGCATAGATCATATATGTTTCAAACGCACTTTAATCGACGGGTCGCTGAACGCAAAGGGAAACTGAACAAAACAACAACGTGCTGGCTTGTCGTAGCTGAGACGCACAAGCTGCACAAAGAGTAAATACCCCTTGAACCAATATTCAATAATTGTCAATAAAAACTCTAATATTTGATTTTAATATATATATATTGTTTATGCTAGAATATAAACAATAAACAATGCTAGAATATAAACAAACATGTAAAATTGAAATTATATTAAAGAATCTCAAGTTTTGCTATTCAATTGCACAAAGTTCATATTAAGTTATACTACCCTACAAACTTGGACACATCGTTAGCAAGACTTTGTATTTTACAGTTATTCTCTGCCGCTACACCAATACAGTCATACTCAGATGAATATGTATATGAAATTTTGCAGTCGGTCCACGAGTGCACGCTAAATTTGTTCGTAGTTCGAGCCCGTTACAGTTCGGCACGCCCTTTTAGCAGAGCTGCACGCTAAATTGTTTGCATGTATTATCAAATGGAAGAAACGTGTACCCGTGGCTATAGATGTTAACACATCAACAAGGAAGATCGCAGTTGTAATAGATATATTAAAATTATTGGAAATTCTAAGTGAAGGATCCGCTGCGGTTTACTTCTTGCGCCCTGAAAGTATGCTAAGCTATTAAAAATAATTATCAATGTAAACAAAACTAAAAACTGACTTAACGATATTTCTGGTGTTTCTAAACCGATTTCAACGTTACCCATTATTTCAACCCCCATTTTTACATTTTCCAAATTCGATATTTTTTGTAATCGATTCCATGTGTATATCAGAAACCAGAGTTGTTATCAATAATTTGAAACAATTGTTCTGCTCATGGTATAGGAGAACTTATATTCAAAATCTGAAATTTCTAGCTCTTGTAGTCTCTGAGATTGACGGACAGACGGACGGAAAGACGTACATGGCTATATCGACTCGGCTGTTGATGCTGATCAAGAATGTATATACTTAATAGGGACGGAGATGCTTACATACTTTTTCACAAAACCATTATACCCTTTTACCCATTTTATAGGTTTAGGGTATAAAAAACTAAGGGCGTAGAATACACTCTTTGAAAGTAATACTTTCTGTATTGTAATATGTTTTGTAGTTTTGTATAATTCAAGTACATACCCAAAAAATTTGGATGCCCCGCCCCCCTTCCCTCATATTTTACTAACTTTGAGCTAGAGTCACGAAATTTGGTAGGAGGATAGCAATTGACGACCCCCAAAGATCTGCAGCAAAAATTTGGATGCCAAGCACCCCCATACAGCCCCCAGCCACCCTTTCACCAAATTCTACTAACTTTGAGCTATAGTCAACAAATTGGGTAGGAATGTTGCCATTGCCCAAATACACAGATCTGCAGCAAAAATTTGAATGTCACGCCCATCAAAAAAATCAAATCCCAATAAAAACAAGTAGACACGTTGTAGTCGGACGCACCCGACTGCGGTATACTCGATACCAGTAGTAAAACAGATTAAATAAGATCTGATTGCAATGGGATGTGGATACGGCAGGGGTGTACGCTGCCTCAAAGACTGTCTGGTGCAGATGGGGATGCCAAAAAGCTATCTTCCTTCCAAATTTGGTGACTCTAGCTCAAAGTTTGTTAAAGGTAGGGGCTGGGGGCGGTATGGAGTCGTGGCATCAAAATTTTTGCTGAAGATCTATGTATCATGTCCATAGCTATCCTCCGAATTTGGTGACTCTGGCTCAAAGTTAGTAGAATATGTTGGAAGGGGGTTGGGGGCTGGTATGGGGGGGCGTGGTGTTCAAAGTTTTGCCGCAGATCTTTGGGGGTGGTCAATTGCTATCCTCCTACCAAATTTGGTGACTCTAGCTCAAAGTTAGTAAAATATGTTGGGAGGGGGGCGGGGCATCTAGCATAATGATTTTAAGTTAAAAATTTAAAAATTTAAATAAAAAAGTAATATGCTTTATCTATGTATCATGTCCATAGCTATCCTCATACCGAATTTGGTGACTCTGGCTCAATGTTAGTAGAATATGTTGGAAGGGGGCTGCGGGCTGGTATGGGGGTCGTGGCGTCCAAAGTTTTGCCGCAGATCTATTTATGATGTCAATTGCTATCCTCATACCAAATTTGGTGACTATAGCTCAAAAATAGTAAAATATGGTGGAAGGGGAGCTGGTAGCGGTATGGGTGAGGGGCGCCATCCAAATTTTTTGGGTTTCTTCATCACCAATCTTGGGACCAAATTTTGCGGCCCTAGCTCAAAAGCTGTAGAAAATATAGGCGTTTCTGAATTCAAAATGTAGGGGGCTGTGGTACGAGGGCGTGGTTTGATTTGGGGATCGTTAACAGCTATCATTCTACCAAATTTGGTGACTCTAGCTTTAACGCTTTGGAAATTACAAGCATTCCCGTTTTTAGTGAAGCATTGTGTTGGTTGAGGGCGGCTAGGGCAGTATGGATTGGCGTGGCATCCAAAGTTTTAATGCATTTATTTTGGGGCTATAATCACCTATCTTGGCACCAAATTTGATGGGTCTAGCTCAAAAACTGTAGAAGATATGGGAATTTTTGGTGTTAAGCTGTGGTGCGGTGGGGGGGGGGGGGGGCTGTGGGTGGAATGGGTGGGTGTGTCTCCAAAAGTAATGATGCAGTTTTTTGGGGATTGCTAGTAGCTGTTTTCTCAGTTTGGTAGTTCTAGCTGTAAGGGCTTTGCGAAATAGCTGCATCTATCGATTTTGCGTTATCGAGTTTATCGATTTGCCAGCCTCCTAGTTATCGTAGAACTCCAATCTTGACACTTTAATTTAGTATGCCATGGATAAAGAGATTTGCAAAGTTTAAAGTCTTTAACTTGAAGGGTGTGGAAAAAATTCTTTATTCTTTACCTTCGGTATCGAGTATTAAAATCGACGGTCTGTGCTTTCGGCTTGACCTCCGGGTTGAGTCTCTAACACGGCCGCTAAGATTTTACGTAGAATACGTTTCATTTAAAATTTATCAAACAAAATAGACATATGACAAAACAATGAAATTAAATGGGTAAAATATATTTTTAAATTTCTGCTGAAAACCATATCAATGCAGGTTGTAGATTGAATGTAGTTTCCCTAAGTTCCAAGAAGGGTTTGTTTTCTCTCCTAATAAATTTCAGACAAATATAAATAATATAAAAGTCTTTTCTACTCACACTTATTTCTTTTTACTTTCAAAATATTTTGTTAAATATAGGCGCTTTTGAGGAGGCATTTTATTATATTTTTATTCTATTTTGTATATTGGTAGTGACTGTTTTGCACTGGTAGGTAGCGCTCCAAAACTTTGATGCAGTTTTTGGAGGGTCGTAATACTCCGTACACAAACACAAGAAATCAATAAATTATTGAGAGCGCTCAAAAACAAAACCGTCACCAACGAAAGACACAAGCTTGACAAAAGTTTCATTGTCTTATATTCCAATAAACTTAAAATGTTTTTTTGAATATAAGACAGTTTCAAATTGTATTTATTGTACATATAAATTTGTGCAAAACACATCAGTACTTTTTTAAAAACCTTAAAATAAAGGTACGGTGTTATATAATAAGTAGGTAAATATAAAAAAAAAAATTAATTTGTAGTATTTCAGCCAATTTCACGATGAACCGTAAAATTTTGCAAATAACAACTTCTTTTAAGAACCTTATAATGAAAGTACACTATAATTTATTATTGAAATTTTATAAAAAAAAACAAGGAAGATCGCAGTTGTAATAGATATATTAAAATTATTGGGAATTCTAAGTGAAGGATCCGCTGCGGTTTACTTCTTGCGCCCTGAAAGTATGCTAAGCTATTAAAAATAATTATCAATGTAAACAAAACTAAAAACTGACTTAACGATATTTCTGGTGTTTCTAAACCGATTTCAACGTTACCCATTATTTCAACCCCCATTTTTACATTTTCCAAATTCGATATTTTTTGTAATCGATTCCATGTGTATATCAGAAACCAGAGTTGTTATCAATAATTTGAAACAATTGTTCTGCTCATGGTATAGGAGAACTTATATTCAAAATCTGAAATTTCTAGCTCTTGTAGTCTCTGAGATTGACGGACAGACGGACGGAAAGACGTACATGGCTATATCGACTCGGCTGTTGATGCTGATCAAGAATGTATATACTTAATAGGGACGGAGATGCTTACATACTTTTTCACAAAACCATTATACCCTTTTACCCATTTTATAGGTTTAGGGTATAAAAAACTAAGGGCGTAGAATACACTCTTTGAAAGTAATACTTTCTGTATTGTAATATGTTTTGTAGTTTTGTATAATTCAAGTACATACCCAAAAAATTTGGATGCCCCGCCCCCCTTCCCTCATATTTTACTAACTTTGAGCTAGAGTCACGAAATTTGGTAGGAGGATAGCAATTGACGACCCCCAAAGATCTGCAGCAAAAATTTGGATGCCAAGCACCCCCATACAGCCCCCAGCCACCCTTTCACCAAATTCTACTAACTTTGAGCTATAGTCAACAAATTGGGTAGGAATGTTGCCATTGCCCAAATACACAGATCTGCAGCAAAAATTTGAATGTCACGCCCATCAAAAAAATCAAATCCCAATAAAAACAAGTAGACACGTTGTAGTCGGACGCACCCGACTGCGGTATACTCGATACCAGTAGTAAAACAGATTAAATAAGATCTGATTGCAATGGGATGTGGATACGGCAGGGGTGTACGCTGCCTCAAAGACTGTCTGGTGCAGATGGGGATGCCAAAAAGCTATCTTCCTTCCAAATTTGGTGACTCTAGCTCAAAGTTTGTTAAAGGTAGGGGCTGGGGGCGGTATGGAGTCGTGGCATCAAAATTTTTGCTGAAGATCTATGTATCATGTCCATAGCTATCCTCCGAATTTGGTGACTCTGGCTCAAAGTTAGTAGAATATGTTGGAAGGGGGTTGGGGGCTGGTATGGGGGGGCGTGGTGTTCAAAGTTTTGCCGCAGATCTTTGGGGGTCGTCAATTGCTATCCTCCTACCAAATTTGGTGACTCTAGCTCAAAGTTAGTAAAATATGTTGGGAGGGGGGCGGGGCATCTAGCATAATGATTTTAAGTTAAAAATTTAAAAATTTAAATAAAAAAGTAATATGCTTTATCTATGTATCATGTCCATAGCTATCCTCATACCGAATTTGGTGACTCTGGCTCAATGTTAGTAGAATATGTTGGAAGGGGGCTGCGGGCTGGTATGGGAGTCGTGGCGTCCAAAGTTTTGCCGCAGATCTATTTATGATGTCAATTGCTATCCTCATACCAAATTTGGTGACTATAGCTCAAAAATAGTAAAATATGGTGGAAGGGGAGCTGGTAGCGGTATGGGTGAGGGGCGCCATCCAAATATTTTGGGTTTCTTCATCACCAATCTTGGCACCCAATTTTGCGGCCCTAGCTCAAAAGCTGTAGAAAATATAGGCGTTTCTGATTTCAAAATGTAGGGGGCTGTGGTACGAGGGCGTGGTTTGATTTGGGGATCGTTAACAGCTATCATTCTACCAAATTTGGTGACTCTAGCTTTAACGCTTTGGAAATTACAAGCATTCCCGTTTTTAGTGAAGCATTGTGTTGGTTGAGGGTGGCTAGGGCAGTATGGATTGGCGTGGCACCCAAAGTTTTAATGCATTTATTTTGGGGCTATAATCACCTATCTTGGCACCAAATTTGATGGGTCTAGCTCAAAAACTGTAGAAGATATGGGAATTTTTGGTGTTAAGCTGTGGTGTGGTGGGGGGGGGGGGGGCTGTGGGTGGAATGGGTGGGTGTGTCTCCAAAAGTAATGATGCAGTTTTTTGGGGATTGCTAGTAGCTGTTTTCTCAGTTTGGTAGTTCTAGCTGTAAGGGCTTTGCGAAATAGCTGCATCTATCGATTTTGCGTTATCGAGTTTATCGATTTGCCAGCCTCCTAGTTATCGTAGAACTCCAATCTTGACACTTTAATTTAGTATGCCATGGATAAAGAGATTTGCAAAGTTTAAAGTCTTTAACTTGAAGGGTGTGGAAAAAATTCTTTATTCTTTACCTTCGGTATCGAGTATTAAAATCGACGGTCTGTGCTTTCGGCTTGACCTACGGGTTGAGTCTCTAACACGGCCGCTAAGATTTTACGTAGAATACGTTTCATTTAAAATTTATCAAACAAAATAGACATATGACAAAACAATGAAATTAAATGGGTAAAATATATTTTTAAATTTCTGCTGAAAACCATATCAATGCAGGTTGTAGATTGAATGTAGTTTCCCTAAGTTCCAAGAAGGGTTTGTTTTCTCTCCTAATAAATTTCAGACAAATATAAATAATATAAAAGTCTTTTCTACTCACACTTATTTCTTTTTACTTTCAAAAAATTTTTGTTAAATATAGGCGCTTTTGAGGAGGCATTTTATTATATTTTTATTCTATTTTGTATATTGGTAGTGACTGTTTTGCACTGGTTTATTTTTGTCAATGCACACTCATTTTGGCTTCCGAATCACATACATACATAAATAGTCAAAAACAGCCATAAACCAACAACAACACGTGCTGGCTTGTCGTAGCTGAGACTCACAAAATGCACAAATTAAAAATACCCCTTGTACAAATATTTGATAATAGCCAATAAAAAAAACTCAAATATATATTTAAATATATAGATAATATATTTTAATTACTTAAAAAAAATACCAATATAAGTGCTAGTTTATTAAATTATGTACAATATGTTTTATTGATAATGAACGCCCTACCTTAATGCCAAAATATTAACAAACATATTACACAGACATAATGCTGAAGTAATCACGTTTTGCTATTTAATTGCACAAAGTTCATATTGAGTTTATACAAAGCTTCTAAGTTGGGTTGCATTAATCAGTATAAGTCAAAAGTTGAGACGAGATGAGAAATGAAGCGCGGTTGCTTATTTTATGAACACACACAAGCTTTTACCGTTGTTGATTGCTATGGGGCACTTTGCCAAAAAAAACTGTCATGTATACATTTTTTACATGTCCTAAAATGAACTACTTGTTTATGCAAATCTCTTGCAAAAATTATATTGTCGGCCGATCTCGATGATTTTTAAAAAAATTTTAGTACATATTATATGAACAAGCTTAACTCCCAGATTTGGGCCTGATATGTAGAAAACAAGGGGCGGTAACAAGCCAATTTTATAAAATTGTTTCTTTGTTTCTTACATATCTAACGCAAAAAACCAAATCAAAATATCTTGCGTGGCTTCCGAGCTTTTAATTAATGCCAGTTTTTTGGCAAAATGCCCATAGTGCGTTGGCCCGCCGCTTGCCTTGTAAAATCACTGAGCGCAGGGGGCAACTAAAACAACACTATAAGTACAGTCTATCCGCTTTAGCTATCACTATCACATAAAACACGCATATGAAAAATGATGAAAAATGTATTGCGCTTAAAACTTTATTTACTGTTGGATTCAAAAACTTTATATGTAGCAGTATTATACTTTGTATACTGTTCGAAAGCTAACAAATTCAATTAACTCCTGAGATTCCATTTGGGTAAAGTTTAAAAAAATCATAATGAACCCGGCGAAAGTGGTCGCGAAAAAACGCCGAATAACGTATTCTACAAAAGACAAGTAAGAAGGCTTTAGTCGAGAGAGCCCGACTAGAAGATACCCTGAACCCAGTTGCCAAAATTATACTCCATGCGCCTTAAAAGTATGCTTCAAATAATAATAAATTCAAACAATAATTAAAACTGACTTAACTTAACGATATCTCCGGTGTTACTTAACCGATTTAGACGAAATTTTGACATTAGTTCTATCGTTACCCATTTTTTCAACCCCCAATTTACATTTTTCAAATTCGATATATTTTTGTAATCGATTCCATGTGTATATCGGAAACCAGAATAGTTATCGATAATTTGAAACAAACTTGTTCTGCTCATGGTATAGGAAAACTTATATTCCAAACCTGATGTCTCTAGCTCTTGTAGTCTCTGAGATCTACGCGTTCATACAGACGGACAGACGGACATGGCCATATCGATTCAGCTATTGATGCTGAACAAGAATATATACAATTTATGGGGTCGGAGTTGCTTCCTTCTGCCTGTTACATATTTTTGCACAAAACCATTATACTCAGATTTTTTCAATACATGCCGTTTCCAGTACGTGAAATAATCAAAAACCTAAAGCGAATCAAATTTTTTCTACTAATCACACTTTTGAGAAGAAAAGTTGGCTTTGAAAAAAAAGCACAAAGTCGCTGATGGTGAGAAATGCTAGCTTTGCTGTACATATGTAGTACATATTATGTACATACTATTATATCTATACATACTACTTATCTTTACATGATCTTATTCGCTGTAAATGTTAACATTTACCGTTATAATGATCGCAAAACACTTTTACAAGCTGCGTAAACACAAATTATTTCGTTCTGTGCCTAACAACACTTGATTTATTAATTCTGAATATTAGAAAAAAAAAACAATTACTGAGAAGTTGATAAGTGATTATAAGAAGTTTTTAAGTGATATCTATAAATACTTTTTAAAATAAATGCAAACATTACTTCCAAGTATTTTCAGCGTTAATTACATATAAATTTAAATGGCAAATATTAGACGTTTGTTGCGTGCTAATCAAAATTCAGATAAAACTGAAAGTCGTTTGAGTCAATCTCGAATGTGGTCTGAGTAATAGAAGAACTAATACAACAAAATTTATTAAATCCAATGTTGCAATACAATACAAATACAAATTTTGGCCCATCCCAGACCCCAACGCCCGGATAAAAAAATAAAAATGTTTTGCGCCACGCTTCCTTCAAAAGTACAAAGCTTTATTAAATACAATACTGATACAAATGCTTTTTTTTTACAGATACTGCTGTCAGTGAAATTGAAGATTGCTTTAAGCGTTTTTTAAAACGTGACGATATCGACATAATTTTGATAAACCAGACATATGCTGAACTTATTCGCCATATAATTGATGCACATACTTCACCAGTACCAGCTGTTCTTGAAATTCCTTCAAAGGATCATCCCTATGACGCCAGTAAGGACTCTATTTTAAGACGTGCACGTGTAAGTGTTAATATAAAAATTTTGTGTTTCCCATTGCTGAACCTTGAGTTTTTAATTTTCAGGGAATGTTTAATCCCGAAGATTTGGTACGCTGAACTTGTCACAGATCATAAATGTTATTAAATACAGTCAACAATGTTTCTTAAACTGTAAAAAAATTTTACAAGAAATAATAAATAAATATTTACAGATTCCCTCACTTTTTACTCTTGATCATAAAAATAATTTTACATTCAGTTGTACTCGATACCGAGAGTATCCGTCTGTATGATCTAAATTTTACCACACCTTTCAAGCTGGACACTCGTAACTTTCCGTATATATTTATCTATAGCCGGGACAGATCATGATGGAATAACATAAGGTGGTCCCGTCGGCAGCCAAAGTTTGACGAAGTATTCTTTTATTTCAGTGCATGTTTGCTTGTTGAAGAGAAAGGTTGTGTGCGGACGAATTTTTTGTTGTTGTACATTAACCCGTGCACATAATAATATACAAATTTGATATAAGAATACATTTTAAAGATAAGTACTTACACAAAAAAAAATTGTATTATGAACCAAAAGCAGTGTTTTATTGCTAATTCAAAATTATTTAAAATAAAAGTTAACAAAAATGTCTCGTCTTTTTATTATATGCTAAGGGTTAATCAACAATCACATTGCCGCCTTAATCACACTTAATACGATACTCAGTATGTTATGTTTTTTTTTCAATCGCACTTATTGCAAGCGTACAATAAGTGGATGTCTGTTCCCGACGGGACCACCTTATTTAAGTTCATCATGGGACAGATAAGGTCAAGATTGGAATCTTACGCCTACAAGGGGGCTGGCAAATCGATAAGATCGATAAATCAAAATAGATAAATCCACCTATTTCGCACATCCGTAAAGCTTGCAAAATGTCAAAAATGGTGATAATATAGCTACAAGCAGCCTTCAAAAAACTGCGCCCACATATAGCCCGCTGCCTCAAAGATTGTCTGGTGCAGATTGGATGCTAAAAGTTAACTTCCTTCCAAGTTTGGTGACTCTAGCTCAAAGTTTGAAAACGCTGAAGGGGTGGAGGGGGGGGTCTGAGGGCACTATGGGAGCGTGGCATACAAATTCTTGCTTATAATCTGTGTATCATGTCAATTGCTATCCTCATACCAAATTTGGTGACTCTAGCTCAAAGTTAGAAAAATATGGTGGAAGGGGAGCTTGGGGCGGTATCGGGGGCGTGGCATCAAATTTTTTGCAGCAGATGTATTTATGATGTCAATTGTTATCTTCCAACCGAATTTGGTGTCTCTAGCTCAAAGTTAGTAGAATATGGTGGAAGGGAGCTGGGGGTGGTATGGGTGGGTACGGAATCCAAGTTTTTTGGCTTTCTTCATCATCAATCTTGACACACAATTTGGTGGCTTTAGCTCAAAAGCTGTGGAAAATATAGGCGTTTTTGATTTCAAAATGTATGGGGCAAAGGGACGAGGGGGCGTGGCTTCAAATTTTTGATGCAGTTTTTTGGGGTCATTAACAGTTATCTTCCTACTTAATTTGATGACTCTAGCTTAAACACTATGGAAGATACACGCCTTCCCATTTTTAGCGAAGCTTTGGGTTGCTTTGGGGCGGCTAGGGCAGTATGGATGGGCGAGGCATCGAAAGTTTTTATGAATTTGGTTGGGCGTCGTCATCACATACCTTGGCACTAAAATTGGTGGCTCTAGCTCAGAAATGGTAGAGTATTAAGGCATTTATATTTTTCAACTGCGGGGGGCTTGGGGCGGAATGGGTGGGCGGGGCTCCAAAACTTTAATGACGTTTTTTGGGGGTCGTAACCAGCTATCTTCCTACATAATTTAGTGATTCTAGCTCAAACAATATGGAAGATAAATTCACTAGCGTTTTATTAAATTATGTACAACATGTTTTATTGATTACCAGTGGCCCGGTACGTGCTTAAACAAATAAATAAATCGTCGTATGAGCGATGTGTTTCAGATATTCTATTCATACTCTCGTTGCGGCGACGAATAATTATGTCACGTGATGCCACTGGATCACCAACCATTAATATTGCTACATCATCAATTGTAGGCGCATTGAAACGTCGTTGGTGTTCTCCAGCTGGAGTTTTATCAGCATGAATTGCGATAAAGTGATCATCTGAACGCAATCGTGGATCATCCTTAGCTTGTTTGAACGTATTTACTAATTGGTTGTTAGCATGAAACATAACTTGCAATTCGGCGACAATCAGTTGATTTGTAACTGACGTTGTTGCACTTGGTCGTTATCATCCGCTTGTCCCATAAAGTAAATTTGAAAAAATTTATGCTCTGCATCTGGGATTGGTAACATTGATCCCATGTGATGATAAATCTGGCCTTGCACTCGAAACGTTGCCATAAAGTTGTGTCGAACTACTTTACTCGCACCGAAGGATGTCATTTGGGAACACGAATTGTATTTCCGTATTTTGCTCAAGAAATTTTTCGAATTCGCCGTCGTTCCTATGAAGTCCCATAACATCATTTATTAGTATTTCATGAATTTGAGTGCTATAGATTACATTTGGTTTACCTGAAACAAATGACAATAAAGGCTCTGGCACTTGATTTAGTTCGGGCAATACAACTTTACCACCCGCACAGCACATTCCAGAGGATCGACTCTGGTTTTTTTTTAGACAGAAACATTACAGACACCGAGACAAACATATCCTGAAAATTTTGAGTCAATCGGTTGTTTAGTTTTCGAGTCTATAAAACATACACAAATAAACAGAATTTGATTTTTATATATAAGATTATTAAATATTTGTACAAGGGGTATTTTTAATTTGTGCATTTTGTGGGTCTCAGCTACGACAAGCCAGCACGTGTTGTTGTTGGTTTATGGCTGTTTTTGACTATTTACATATGTATGTGATTCAGGAGGCAAAATGAGTGTGTGTGTGTATTCACAAAAAAAAAAACCAGTGCAAAACAGTCGCTACCAATATACTAAATAGAATGAAAATATAATAAAATGCCTCCTAAAAAGCGCCTATATTTAACAAAATATTTTGAATGTAAAAAAAAATGAGTGTGAGTAGAAAAGACTTTTATATTATTTATATTTGTCTGAAATTTATCAGGAAAGAAAACAAACTCATCTAGGAACTTATGGAATTTACATTCAATCTTCAACCTGCATTGATATAATTTCCATCATACATTTAAAAAAATATTTTACTTAGTTTAATTTCATTGTTTTGTCATTGCGACTATTTTGTTTGATAATTTTGAAATGGATCGTATTCTACGTAAAATCTTAGCGGCCGTGTTAGAGACACAGCCCGTAGGTCAAGCCGAAAGCACAGACCGTCGATTTTTATACTCGATACCGAAGGTAAAGAGTATATTGGGTTTGTGCAATGTCCGTCATGGTGTCTGTCCGTCTGTATGAACGCAACTTTTTTCCACACCCTTCAAGTTAGAATCTTGAAACTTTGCAAATCTCTTTATCTATGGCATAGTAAATTAAAGTGTCAAGATTGGAGCTCTACGATAACTAGGGGGCTGGCAAATCGATAAACTCAATAACGCAAAATCGATAGATGCAGCTATTTCGCAAGCCCTTACAGCTAGAACTACCAAATTTGAGAGAAAATAGCTATTACCAACCCCCAAAAAACTGCATCAAAAATTTTGGAGCCACGCCCACCCATTCCGCCCCCAGCCCACGCGCATATTAACACCAAAAATGCCAATATCTACTACAGTTTTTGAGCTAGAGCCATCAAATTTGGTTCCAAGATAGGTGTTGACGATCCCCAATCAAATTCATAAAAGCTTTGGATGCCACGCCCAGCTATACTGCCCTATCCGCCCTCAACCACCCCAACGCTTCGCTAAAAACGGTAGTGCGTGTATCTTCGAAAGTGTTTGAGCTAGAGTCTCAAAATTTGGTAGGTAGATAACTGGAAACGACCCCCCAAAAACTGCATCAAAGTTTTGGGGCCCCACCTACCCATTCCGCCCCCAGCCCCCTCGCAGCTTAAAAACAGAAATGCTTATATCTATTACAGTTTTTAAGCTAGAACCACCAAATTTTGTGCCAAGATAGGTGATTACAACCTCCAAAAAAATGCATAAAAACTTTGGATGCCACGTCAATCCATACTGCCCAAGCTGCCCCAAACCGCCCCAATGCTTCACTAATAACGGGAATGCGTTTATTTTCCAAAGAGTTAAAGCTAGAGTCACCAAATTTGGTAGGAAGATAGCTGTTAACGATCCCCAAAAAACTGCATCAAAAATTTGGAGCCACGCCCCCCCGTTCCCTAGCCCCTTGCATTTTGAAATCAAAAGTGCCTATATTTTCCACAGCTTTTGAGCTAGAGCCGCCAAATTTGGTGCCAAGATTGGAAGTGAAGAAACCCAAAAATTTTGAATGGCGCCCCCACCCATACCGCCCCAGCCCCCCTTCCACCATATTCTACTAACTTTGAGCTAGAGTCACCAAATTTGGTATGAGGATAGCAATTAACATCATAAATAGATCTGCAGCAAAACTTTGGACGCTACGCCTCCCATACCAGCCCCCAGCCCCCTTCCAGCATATTCTACTAACTTTGAGCTAGAGTCACCAAATTTGGTATGAGGATAGCAATTAACATCACAATCAGATCTGAAGCAAAACTTTGGACGCCACGCCCCCCATACCAGCCCCCAGCACCTAGCCCCCCTTCTACCATATTCTACTAACTTTGAGCTAGTCACCAAATTCTGTTTGAGGATAGCAATTGACATCATAAATAGATCTACAGCAAAAGATTGGATGCCACGCCCCCCCTTACCAACCACAGCCCCCCTTCCCACAAATTTTACTATTTTTGAGCTAGAGTCACCAAATTTGGGAGGAAGATAGATTTTTGGCATCCCCATCTGCACCAGACAATCTTTGAGGCAGCCTACACCCCTGCCGTATCCACACACCATTGCAATCAGCTCTCTTTTAATCTGTTTTACTACTGGTATCGAGTATACCGCAGTCGGGTGCGTCCGACTGCAACGTTTCTACTTGTTTTTATATGATCTTGTCTTCACGTTTTTTTATTTTGATAGTTTCCTCTTTAACCAAGGTAGTTTACTTTCATTTGAAGGACAAATGAGGCGAACACAGATATCCAAATGTGAATTCAAAGTCATATAAAATATGGCAATGGCAGTTTCTATATCACTACAATAATAAAGGTGAGACCAATTAGTGTGTTCAAGAAGATCATTCAATTTTGTAAAGTCAGTTATACGAAAGCAACGTGTCTTTAAAGAATTATTAGATGCTGGACTAGGGTTAAGAATTTCAAAGGAAAG
>JAWNNU010001267.1:0-52515 GCA_035044585.1 Scaptomyza polygonia | reverse complement strand
GAACTGGCTAGTTAGACATTCGGGTGTCTGACCATTGTGCATAGAGTGAATTATATTTATTATATTCTGACATAATGGTAAAAACCTAAAATATACACCATCTGACAGTCCGGCAATGCTTTTATTTCACAAGTGTCCTCTGCTTAAAAACAATAGTCAGCTGTAAGAGTTGAATAAGTTGGCAGCGCTTCAAACTCTCACTAAACTCCCAAAAACTGGACCATAGCCTTCCCGGACTCATTAATTTTTGTAGCAGCTTGCATCATTTCTTACCAAAGTCTGGTAGCTCTGTTGTTGTAACAATTTTTTACAGCGTACCCTGCTTTTTTGCTTCAATTCCACATTTCTAATCGATAAAATCAACGATAATTTACAAACAGAGCCGCCATTCAATTAAATGTTAGCGTCATTTGCTTTTTCTTGGCGCGGTTTTGTTTTGCAATTTAGTGTTTATTGTAATTGCGCTTTGAAATTTGAATAAAAAAAGTGCTGAAATGGATTTTGATAATGCAAAGGAAAACATTCAGCCTTTGGCAAGCGGACGCAATGTCAGTCTGTTGCAGGCCTCACTCTGCCAAGATGCTTCCGTTGAGCTGAGCGCCCAGCGGAAGCAACTGGAGTTGGACATAAAAAACTACACAGGCAACGATCCGCTAGATCCATGGTATGCCTACATATGCTGGATTGAGCAAAGCTATCCCGCCGGCGGCAGCAATTCTGGCCTGCAAAAAGTCATGCATAAATGCCTTACCCGTTTTGAGCAGGACGAGCGCTACAAACAGGATCGCAGACTAATAAAGCTCTTTATTAAATTCGTAAGTGTAATGTTACCTGTCAATTGATTGAGAAGTTTATTAACGTTTCCATAATTACAGATGGGCAACCAGGGCGATCAAATTGAGTGTTACCAGCAGATGTATAATAGCGGAATTGGAACTATGCTATCTGATTTTTATATAGCCTGGGCCTATAGCTATGATCTTAGCGGCAATATGCGTAAAGCCAACGACATATTTCGCCTCGGAGTAGAGTGCCGCGCCGAACCGCTGGAGGAGCTAAAAGAAGCCCAACAACATTTTGGCTATACGGTGGCTCAACGCATGCTCTACAAAGAAGGCGAAGAGACTACAGCTGTTACTCAGGAGCTTAACGATCGGCGTCTGGCTTTGCGCTCGTTGCGTGGCCAAAAACGCGAGAATACAGTTTCAGTGGGCAGCGTGCGAACGGGAGCAGCTATAAAAAGTAATATGCCCGGCGTTGTGCAGGTAAGTTTAGAATACATTGACAAAAATAAAACATTTTCATAAATTTAATCGATACGTTGCTATCTATATATATTGCAGAACTCTGGACCCAGCACAAGTCGTGCAAGTCGCATCGCAAATCGTCAACTTGAAGTTTATCATGATGAGAATGCTGAACTAAATGTGCCGCCGCAGCCGCCTCGAGAGCCGTCAACTGTTGTTGCTGCAACAGAGTCCGCCTCTAGTTTACGTTCGATTATTGATGCGGCACGCCATCAGGAAAATCTGAAGGAGCCAATCGCTTGGAGCAAGCCGCACAAGCACGGCAAAATTTTTGAAACGACTTCTGCACACGACCCGGCTTTTCCCATACACGTGGATGAGAAGCCGTTGCCGCCTATTGTTGATCCCGACGGCAACACTTTGAAGGCCTTTAAATATCCGCCCAATTTTGTGCCCAAGAATGCTAAGCAAGATGCTTGGGTGACCCCTGTGACCATTGAAGATAAGCCAGATACGAATACGCTACCGTGCTACAACAAATGCATGCTGTATCCACGTCCCAACATGGAGTTCTCACAAGAAGAGTATCTAGCCTACTGCTGGTTTAAGCATCGCAACGATCAGCATTCCTTTGTCAAGCGTAATGATCCCTGGTGGAGCAATGGTCCTGCTTATGGTATACGTCGCTATCCACACTTTGTAAGTGTCTCCAAGCCGCAACCACGCGATGAGCTGGATGCCTTTTATAATCCACCAGCAGCACCGTCCATAGCCACACTGCTGGAAAAGATTTACGACAGTGTGGAGCAGCAGGAGTATCAGCTGGAGGAGCTGCTGATGGCCAAGTGGCGACAAAAGCAACTTGCCGCACATGGCGTTGCAGATATGGAGGAGACTGTGTGTCTGCCCGGTGAACAGATGCCGCGCCGCAAAAGTTTCTTTCCCGGCATGCAGCCGGGATCTAGTCGAAAATCGATTATGTCCCGCATATCGTGTGTCATGGAAGAGGTGGAGGAGGACGAGGTTGATGTCGATGTAGTGAACCAACCGGTGGATAAACCTCAAACACCCGAACCACTGGCTTATCAAATATGGGTAGATCCTTCAGCAGAAGTCGAAAGTAGAACCTTAACTCCAATTCAAAATGAAGCACCGTCGGATTCATCTCCCATTGAGAACAAATTTGTAATGCCAGCACCGCCCACACAAAAAATAGAAATATTCGAGGATGAGATGATGCCGCCGCCACCGACCACAGTAAAGGCTACACCCAGCGCATTCTTCGATGCGGATGAGACGTGCTCCACGCAAATGTTTAATGTTTTTATTAAATCGCAAGCGGTAAGCACGCCCAAGGCAACACAGAAACCGACATCTACACGTCAATTTGGCACTATACTCAAGGAGTCACCACCGTTAACGCCGTCGCCAGCAACGGCACCGGCTAGCGAAGAGCCTGTGGAGTCGGAGGCAGTGCCTGTAGGATCGCCAATCCTGCGTAAACAGCTCTCGACTATACTGGAGACATCAGAGCATGCAATTGGTGGCAGCACCAAATCAACACTTACATCAACTGCATCCACCGTATCGCCGGGATCGACATTACAGGCTGGTGAATGTACGCCGGGACCGATGCGATTGCGTCAGCTTTCCGTTGTTGGCGAGGAGCTTTCATTAGCAGCAGCAACTGCTGCTGGTAACTTTGAGCGTCTGGAGCTATGGGAGCCAAATGCTCCCAGTGTGCCGCTGCTGAAATCTTTGCGCTTTCAGGAGGATAAAACGGAAACGGTGCCACGTCCACTTCTATCCTGCTATCAGGAGGATAGAACGGAAACGCTGCCACGCATGCCATTGCCACTGCCAGACACATCGCTGCAGCATCAGCGGATGGCGCAGCCAACGGCGTTGCAGTTGCCGACGCAGTGCGACGACGATGACATATGCGGACTGTTTGCCAAAACGCCACCAATAACAAAAGCATATGGATCACCAATCTATACGGCCAGCTCCAAGCGCATTTGCAATCAGCGCACACCGGATATGTTTAGTAAAGCCATGAAGCAAGCGGAGTTGCCCCATCGTAATTCCATTGAGGTGTATGACGATCAGCCAAGTGCCTTACCCGACGTTAATAAGCTAGCCGATTCATTTATGGCTGATTTATCCTTTGTGCCAGAGACACAACAGCCGCCAAAAACTCCAGCAGCAACACAACAAAAGTTTGAAATCTTTTTGGATGACACAATGCCGCCACCGCCAGCGCCAGTGGCGCCGTCAATGATTAACTGCACCTTACCGGAAACTCAAACGGATTTGGAGATCGTTGGACCAGCGCATTTAACAGCATCATTTATGAAGGATTGCACGCAACTAAGTATCGGTCCCACTTCGGATAAGAGTCAAACGGCAAATAAATTTGATATGTTTTCAAATAAGTCTATGGCACTACCAGCCCCGCCGCCGCCGCCGCCCCCCTCAGTGCAAATTGACCTTATGGACAGCACGCTGCCCGAAACGCAGCCGCATGAAGGAACAAATGCTGAGACAATTGGACCTGCTCATTTAACTGCATCGTTTATGAAGGATTGCACTGAGCTAAGCAAATGCCCCACAACGCCAGCAACAACAACATCAACATCTACCTCAACAGCAACAGAATCAAGAACAAAGCTGAAGTTTTTGCAGTCAGCCAGCTCACAGACGAAATCGTGCCAACAGTCGAATGATTATTTTGAGCTTAATGCGGGCACCGAAATGTTTGCCAGCAACATTAGCATGATCAAGAACTCAACGCTGCTGCCCGAGGCGAGCAGAAAGCGTAGCAAGTCGCCATTGGATCCAGTGACAGCACCTAAAGAACAACCAATAACCGTTGAGAAAGCTGAGGACATTGATGTTGATGAAAGAAGCATATATTACAAGACTACACCATTAACGCCAAAGCAATCGTGCCACACTTCCTGGCAAGATTCGATACCCAAAGAGAATTTTGAGCATCGCAAACATAACAGTGTTGATATATCCGTATTAAATGATACGTGTGCCAATGGCAATGTGAATCCATTCAGCGTGGATGTCATCAACTCGCTGCTGGACTCTATTGAGTTCTCGCTGTACATTGAAAAGCTGCCTACTTGCCAGCTCAAGGGTCATGTGCAGCGCCTGCAGCCGAACTCTACGCTCCAGGTCAATGGTGAAAATTTTGATGTGCACAAAATAATAGGCAAGGGCGCCTACGGTTCCATTTTTGGTGGCATACATTGCAAATCCGGCAAAAGGGTCGCCTTCAAACAGGAAAAACCCACCAACTATTGGGAATATTACATCTGCCTGGAGGTTCACTCTCGATTGGCCAGTGAGGATATGGTAAAACAATTTGTTGCGATAATATTCATTTGTGAACTTTAGTTAACTTATCTTTGTTTTACTCTGTACAGCTACCTGCTTATATGAGCATCGATTACGCTCTTGTCGGAAACAACAGCAGCATTTATATATCAGAGTTTTCGAAATATGGCTCGCTCATCACTGTCTGTAACAAGTTCAAGAAGCACACGAACAAAAATCTGGACGAGTTTGTTGTCATGTATCTCAGTTGTCAGCTGCTCGATATTGTCGATCATTTGCATGCTTTGGGCATCATTCATGCCGATATCAAAGCGGATAACTTCCTACTCATGAAACCGTAAGTGATAACTGGATGATTGTACAAAATTTATGTACTGTATAACTGTATAAGTTAAAAAACATAACTCTATATTCTGTGAAAATGCGAGTTAAACTGCAAATTTAAAAATTGCCTTTCTATTCTGTGCTTACAGCTTGAGCATGCAACCAAATGAGCTCAGTGTGCAGTTGATTGATTTTGGTGTGGCGATTGACACCAAACTACTGCCCAATCAGACATTCGACTATGTGCACAATGATGATGCCTTCAAGTGCATTGAGATGCGCACCCAGCGCCGCTGGACGTATCAATTGGATTTGTTCGGTTTGGTCGGTGTGATGCATGTTCTGCTATTTGGCCGTTACATGGAGGTGACACAGCGTCAGGCTGGCGGTATTTGGATGCCTAAAACGGCATTTCCACGCTACTTCAATCGACAGACATGGGAATCCGTATTCCGGACGCTACTTAACGTGCGCGATTGCCGCAGCATGCCCAATTTACAGGAATTGCGAACGATGCTCAAATCCGAGCTGGCTGAACATGAAAAATATGCGGAGGCAGCCAGAACTAAGTTCAATATGATTATACAAAGGCCTGATAAATAAACCAAGTTCTTTCAGTCTAAAGAATGGGTAGATTGTTTTTTTTTTATTGAAATAATATTAAAACATGTAAATTGTTGTACTTTCAATGTAATGAATTGACACGTTTTGTTATTCACACCATGGTTATCAAATTAAATTTTTATTGTGTCATAATTCCACGAGAACTCGGTATAATATATTTAATGTATAAGTTATGTTTAAGCCATCACATATGTACATACGTGTTGTGTCCCAATAAAAGCATACATATACATATGTTTCCTTATTTGCAACAATATTAAAATGTTCTTTTTAGACCACAATTAAACGCTTTGTGCCGTTATAGTCGTGGTTGTATTTAAAATTTGCCATTCGCTTTTGCGCGTATAAACAAAATAATTTCAACCCAATTAAGCGGTTTTACGTAAATTTTACAATGCGGCGGCGTCCAAGCATTAACTGAACCGTACTCAAATTCCGCTCACCGCATCCCGCGTCGTGACCAACTACTCGATTCAAAGTGCAATGTAATTTTTGGTTGAATCAAATAATTTTGGTTATAGCGCTTGCATTTCGTGGATGTAGTGTATGTGGATATGGATTTGGATGTGGATGTGGATGTGGATATGGATGTGGACGTAGGCGGATGTGCTTCTGGCGCCATTTGCGTTTTACGGACATTTGTCGTTTTTGGGGTTAGTGAAGTGTATACAATGTAGTAGTAGAGCTACTTCTATATATATGTATGTATGTATGTAAATATGGGCGCTAACCGCTGCTATATACGTTTCCAGCCATGTCGTCTGCGTTGTCGTTTGGTGCGCGTCGCGAAATTGGGCTTGTGGTCGGTTGGTCGGCTGTGCATATGCACAGCATATAAATCATAGTCAAAACAGCTACACATGATTCACAAATGATCAAAAGAGACGAGCTAGCGTCCTGACACAGTGCACCAACCATCTAAGCGCCGCCGTATGAAAGTCTTATAAATCAAATTGCTGCTGCTGCTGCTGTTGCTGCTTTTGTTGTTGTTAGCTGTGTTTGCTGTGTTTTTCCACGGGCTGCAGTTAGCCATGGCCAGTATTGTCAATGCATGCGGTTGACTTTCTGGCTTTCACTGCTAAGTTGGCATAACATTTTTTTTCCCCCTCATATCACGCCGGCAGTACGAGTAGATTGTCAAAAATTTTGATTGCCATAGCCAAAATGGTTGGCATGTGTTTTTTTGAGTTGTGTATACGCCTAGTTGGCATGATTAAATACTTTTTGCAACAGCGTAACCCAACACTGATAGTCGCAATTTCAATTTAAAAATAACTTTCACTTTGGTCTTTATTGTTATTACAACAAGTAGTTTATGTTTAAGATATATTATTTTTATTGTTGTTAAATGTGACTTAAAGAAAATCTTTGACCTGTTTTTAAAAACAAAGTTTTTCATATAGCGAATTGCATAAGCACAGTCCCCTTGGTCCCCTTGAGATTTGCTATATGGAAGTTCCAGATCATTTAGTTTTATAATGATTCAACTTAGACCTATTTCAGTTAATAAACAAAATTAAAATTTTTATTTATGAGTATATATGTTTAATTCCACAAATTACATTTATCATACTCGAGGTTAAAGATTCCAATTAAGAAAATTTGTTATATTCATTTAGAAATTATTTATATTAGCGTTGGAAAATAATTATGTTAGATTTCATTTAATAATTAAGCACAAACATTAATTTATTCGCAAAAAAAATTCAGAAATTACAAAACATAGTATTTGAGTCGTTAAGTGGAAACAGTTATTGAGGCAAAAGAACAACGAGAAGATTAACTGTTAGCATAGGCATAAATGTATATGGATGTTGATAAGCTCCTGCCGCGAGGGCTACTTTAAATTGTAAGTTGGTTGTGCGTATCTTTCAACTATATAAGATATGGGACAGAAACATTTTAATTCTTTAATTTTCAAGTGAACGTTTGACTATGTTTGAAGTATGTCTTTGGATAAGGTAATAAAATATGATAGTACATATATATGTATGTACATATGAACATATGCACATGGCACACATATCAACGTATATAAATTTGTGCAAATTTAAAGCAGCTGCTTTCTTAGTCTGCCTGGAGTTTTATTTACCAAGCAATTGTTGTGGTTTTATTTGAGGGTACACACTAATGCAGCCTGGGTCTCACATGGACATACATGATTTATGCAAATTGAAAATGACCTTAGATCCTAACGCACACACACACTCATGCATATACTGAACATTGTCCATTTACCATGTTATGCTTGTTTTACGTACCAACACATATTTATATGTGTGTGTGTGCATTTTTCGGCTCCTGTTGACTTGGCAGCTGCTTGCCGCATTGCTGCTGTTTGGGCCACATCCACTCGATCTACAGCCATTTGCAGTAGCACAGCTTAGCAGTGTGGCAGTAAGCTTTTAAAATTGGGATGAGGGGATGTCTATTCTATAGCCTATTTGCTTCCATGCATTTTGCATCATCAAGTACATATTTTTGCACCATTATTTCATGAAATTCACATTTATTTTGCAGCTGCTTTTGGGCTAAACTACGCTTTATGGCCAAGCAATATCTGACATTGGCTATACTAAATATTGTACATGCATACATAAAAAAACATACATATATATGCATATGGTATTACCGAAATTGGTCAATGCCTTGTTGTATGGCATTTGCGAAATAAACTGTTTATTAGAAAAGCTTCTTGGTTGTTTAGGCCAACATAAAAGACGTAGTTTGCCAGTTATTCAGAGACATTTACGTTAAAAGGAGATGTATTCAAGCAATTAGATTTTTTTGATTTCCTTTGAAAACACATCATATAAGTAAAGATTAATTATTAGATATTAACCAAGTTGTGATCAGAGTGCGAGCAGTGAGTAAATTAAAGGTTAACATCTACATAAATGGCAAATATTTAAGCAAGGTTCTTAAAAATTTAACTAAAGTACAAAATGACTTAAAGTATAAGCCATTCAATCTATAGCTTAATTATTTTGAGGCAACGAAATTGATTTTACCATTAATGGAAAATGCAAAAGCCGTTTAAGAAATTGCACATTTGAATTGGCCAAAAACATGGCAACCAGCAAGCATTTTTAATTTACATACAACGCACGTTTATTTTAAAATCTGTGAGTTGTTTTGTCATTGTGTTGCATTCATGTGCGATTACTTAACATCGACTTTGTCTAAATGGTGCAAATGAAGTGCAGTAGTAGCTCTGTTTAACAAGATTCTTGTCTCATCACAATATTTACGATACGAGCTAGCTTATAGCTACAGGTTTGATTCCTGTTCAAAGAGGAAAAAAACTTAATTTTTTTTATTGCAATTAAAACGTTTTGAATATCTATTGCGCTTACAATTGATGATAAGGCTTGGCTAACAAAAAACCAATATTGTTCAATAAAGCGAAATACTGGATATTATTTCATAAAAACTGATGAGACTATTGCTTGTCACGCTTGTGTAATCAAATAGTGTGTTTAGGTAATCCAGTACTGAAAACCGCTCACGAATGCAGTATTTTAACCAGTTTTATATAGTTTCGTTGGAAAATCATTTTTTTTTTTAAATGCACGTTAGTTAATACATACATATGTATTTACTTTTCTACTGTGCAATTATTGCTAAACAAAACTGCAATCTGCCACAATGATTTATTCTTATTTGAATTTGAATTATGTCATATCGTTGTATATTAAATGAACACTTAAAACTTTACATTTTTTCGTTTTTGCAAAAACAAGCAACATTTCGTCAATAAACGTTGTGACCGTATAAATCATTACTATTCGGTGTATGTAATTTCTCGTGTAAGAACTAAAAACTCTTGAATAAATCCTTAAAAATTCTGCACATTTTAGATTTCGCATTCTTAATTAATGGATGGTTTTAAAATTTTCCGATGATATCTGGTAACGAGTTATGATGTTCTTCGCAAAACGATTTTTTCATGGCGCCTCTGGAGATTCACCGTCACTAGCTAATTTATCAATACATATAGGTACATATTTCATTTAAAATTTATTCCAACATACTTTGAAAGTTGTACAAGAATATGTTATCAAAATCACCGCAAAAAACCACAATAATATGATTATTTTTTTTCGCCTTTAAAACCATTCCCTTCCAGACGGCCAGACTCATGTCGGACATCGCACAAAACCAATATAATGGTCACCTTCGATATCGAGTAGAATAAGAAATTCTTTTCAGGGAGATAAACAAACGCAAGAGCGTACGAGCTGAGGCCTTAATTGATTCGTTATAGCAAATTAATCGCAAGAGCGAAGTTCGTTGCATGGAGAGAAAAAAACACACTGAAAATTTAAGAAAAATTCAGTTTACTCGAAATTAATTCGTTTAATAGAAAAGTTGCTTATATGGAAGTTTGACTGTAGTAAGAAAGATTTCAGTATTAGTATTCTAAAACTTATTAAGATTGGATCAAGTCTAACTTTCCAATATTAAGAGCGTTTTGTGTTGTACATAAATACAAATAAGAAATATTTAAGATCATTTTAGACGTGAATTGAGATTTCTTACGAGAGTATATATTTAACTCAAGACTTGTATTCTTATATTAATTAGTTAATAAAATTATCTACTACCATTAAGAATTATTAAAATACTTTTTATGCTAGATAATATTTTAGAACGAATCGAGATAATTCTAGAATGAAATTCTTTAATTTTAAACAGAAATTGTTTTTTTTTTTTCGGTTTAATAACTCTCCAAAATTGTGAGGCCCATAGCTGTACATCATGTAAATTTTGCTCATATGTAGTAAATGCAAACAAAGTATCAGCGGTTATCGCACTCTTAATCAGCCGCATAATCAAACATATATTAAGGAACAAAACTTAACAGAACAGAACGTCTAATTGCACTAATAAATGCTTAGTACTTGTTGTATATGTATGTTAATACTTACATACCTATGCAGTAGTATTTTATATGACAGGCAAAGCTTTCAAAAACGCTCAGACGTATTTCAGATATTGACAAGTGTGGACGCTTTGTGTGTTTGTAGACTGTCTCAACTGAAAGTGTACGGATGTGTACACATATCGAACAATAAATAACAATATAATATATTAAAATATAAGTAATTGCTGTGACGGCACTAATTAATTTGGCTAAAATGAGCGCTGCTGTTGAAAAAACAGGTGAATATTTCCAGTATACAAAAAAAAGAATACCATGTCTGTGTGCTTTATTAATCGAATTTAAAATTGGTGTGCGATACTGGAAATGAAAACATTTATATTGTGCATAACATTGAAAAAGGAAATGGAGATTATAAAAATCATTGTATATGTGTGTGTGATAACTAATGTGCGAGTTTATTTAAACTTTAACAATATAATAATAAAAAGGCTTATTTAAACATAAAAATATATAAATAAAAAGAATTAACACTTCTGTTATTTTTAAATTTTAACACTATCAATAATGATTTTGTTATCTATTCGGTTATCAAATCAACAAAAAAGGTATTAAGTGGTATTAATTTTTCTATTTAAAAAATCTTGTTTTTTCATCTTTAAACTTTATCACATTGCTTTTATTGAGCGGTAGTGAGCCCACATAAGCTTTGTTAACTAAATACGAACGTCATATTTTTGTGATAAGATGATTTTTTATTGCTCACAATAAGATAGAAAACAGGTTCATAGTATATAAGTATTGCACAAAATTTCATTTATATTGACCCGACCCACTTAAGGTTGTATTGATTGGATTGCTGTTGAACTTCTTGCCATTGATTCAAAATAGATTTAAGGCAAGTCAAACTGGTCAAGCTGGCCAAAAATAGCCGATCTGCATACCAAAATATGCAAAATATATACATAACTTGAAAAATTTACCATAAGTATCACATTTATCACAACAAAAAAATTAAAAAACAAACAGTTGACTTTTTATAAACATACACAGAGCTTTCTTTTAAGAATATTCATTTATGTTTAGTTGAGTTTAGTTTTTTAAAATAATTGAAAACATATATATTTTTGTTATCAACTTTTCACTTCTTAAGGCCCGTGCATCGGCGTACGACATTTGCAGGCAGCTTTGCTATTTTTGGCCATTGTTGTCAATTATAATGCACGGCTCAGCGTCAGCGTTGCCGTTGTGGCCATGACAGATGCGGCCACCTCCAATCCAGACTTTCCGGTATAAAAACAGATCTTAAGTATATTAAGAACAAGAATTCTAAATGTTTGTGTTTTTGCAGGAGTTCGATTGGACGCCGGCGCAAAGATCTTATATACTCTCGAGCTTCTACTGGGGCTATATTGTGACTCAGTTTCCCGCAGGCTTTCTAGTGCGACGCTTTGGCGCAAAGACAGTGCTATTCATACCCACTTTGGCCACAGCGGTGTTGAGTGCATTGACGCCTTACTGTGTCAGTTGGGGTGGCTGGGTGGCGTTTAGTGTGTTGCGCATTGTAATGGGTCTGTTCCAGGGCCTTATCTTTCCCTGCGTGCACGAACACTTGGCAAAATGGTCGCCACCCAAGGAACGCAATCGTTTGGGCGTCTTTGCTTACTCCGGCGCCGAATTTGGATCGGTTATGGCCATGGCCTTAAGTGGACTTATTGCGAATAGTTCTCTTGGCTGGCCTGGAATATCGTATGTGTCAGCTGGACTGAGCGGCATCTGGTGTATTCTTTGGCTTCTTTTTGCGGCCAACAATGCGCCCAGCTCACGTTTAGTTGGCCAAGTTGAACGGGATTACATTGAGCGTTCGATGAGGCGCAATGATGGCTTCCACGCCCAGAAGATACCCATACCCTGGCGAGCGATTTGGACATCTGCGCCGTTTTATGCCCTGCTGATAGTGCGTAGTGCTCAGGGCTGGGCAAACTCAACGATGCAGCTACAGACACCCGCCTACATGCATGGTATACTCGAGATGGATATCAAGAGCAATGCGTTGTATTCGGCGCTGCCCTTTGTGGCCATGTGGTGCATGTCTTATGTGTATTTGGTGTTTGCGGATGTGGCCATGGCAAGACAATGGATGTCACTGACAACGCTGCGCAAGTCTATTAATACGGTAGCCTTCTGGGGGCCGGCGGCGGCGCTGATTGGCATTGGATTTCTGGACAAAAGCCAGACTGAGCTGGCAATTGCGCTGATGACCATCAATGCAGGCTTGAATGCGGGCTCTGGCATTGGCAGCATTCTAACTATCATCGATATGTCGCCTAATCATGCTGGCATGCTAATGGCTATCATAAATGGAGTTGGCAATGTTTTCCCGCTGATAACGCCCCTGCTGGTGGGCGTCATTGTCACCGATCCAGTAAGTATCCAGGCTGGTCTTTTATTGAAACTTCAAATAAAAATATTGAATTTCTCGTCTGAATTTGTTTGTAGCCCACACGTAGTCAATGGCAAATTGTGTTTGCATTAACTGCGATTGTTTTCTTCTTTGGCAACTTGGTGTACATCATTTGGGGCACGACTGACCAGCAGCCCTGGGATGCGGCAGATTTTCTTAAGCAGCACGATGCCGAACACAGTCAGGATATGCCGACGCTGGAGTGGGCAAAAGGTAGAGCAACCAAAATAAAAAGCGAAAAGGATACATAAGTAAACCGCAAACAACAGACGAGATTAGCATTGAACTTAACATAAGTAGAAATTAGGCAACAACTTAATATGCCGCTTAGCACGCGGCGTATAATCAATGTGTATGTACAGCACCACCAAGCAACTTTTTCTTACAGGTCAGAATAAGTATTTAGTTTGGTCAAAGTAGTGAAAATCATTTTTGGCCCTTCTCTGAAGCTTATTTCTTCCAATTATGCCAAACATATCGCATCTGTCCATAGAAAATTACATCATGCATAGTTTGACCAATTAAGATAAATTTTAAAGATTTAAGATTTAAAGTACAAAACTAAATAAGGCTTCAGATTTTTGAACTTTACTTTCTAGGATATAAGCAAACCATTTTTGCTATCAAACTATCAAACTGACGTCCTTAAAGGACGTCAACTGCCCTTAAAGATGAACTTTTGACATAAAACTAGATCAAAACACATTATTGAATCACTTGAATTTGCCCTTGATGTATAGTTTTTGGTTTCCTGTAGTATTTTAATATAAATAATAACCAATCAACCAACTAATCTGTGATAAATATATTAGCAATAAGTTGTCAAATAGTATTATAAAGACATACTGTTATAAAGGTAGATTTGCTATCGATTTGTACGAAAACTGCTTTATTTTCTTTCTATGTTTCATTTATTTCAAAATATAAAAAAGACTTTTTCAATGATTGTATCAATAAAAACGTATACTCAACGTTTACGGAAAGCTCTAAGCATAATACAAAAATACTCACTAGAAACAAATTATTAAATTTGTTAACTGTTTTTTGCTCTGTAAGAAAAAGTTGCTTGGCGGTGCTGTACATAATAATATATGTATGTAAATTAAGAATTGCATGAAATTTAAATGTGGTTAAACGCCGCTGTAACCGAATTGTAGGCATTTCTGTTCGGCTTGGCAATGGCGTTGATTTTAATTAAAAATTCTAAAAACGTTTTTGCGTGTATTTTAATTTCTTGCTTGCGCTGGGCAGCATTTATCCTTTCTTCTACTTTATGTTCTTCTACTGCGTTGGCTGCCCGCAAAATGTAATAGAAATTTCTTACTACTATTGCTTCTTTTGAATGAATTCGTTTTCTATTTTTGGTTTTTTTTTGTACGCCACTGATTTGCATGACCAGCAGCGGCAGCAAGGCATCCAGCTAAAGCCTTACAGTCAGTCAGCGCCAGGCGACAGGCTAAAAATTAAAAAGAAAAAAATCACAAAAACAAAAATTGGCCAAAACTTTGCACACAAATCAGAAAAATGGACACTTGGCGGAATTTATGCACGAACGCGTGCGCAGAGTTCGTTTTCCGTCCGAGAATTGTTTGCTAGCAGTCAGCAGCCAGCAACCAGCAGTAGACAGCATCCCAACAACAGGGCCGGGCGACAGCCGCAGCGTCAGCCCCCAGCGGCTTACACAGCCCTTTAGCTAGTGGCAAGTGGAAAGTGGCATATGGCAGTTTTTTTTTTTTTTCGCAATCTCCAACATTCTACCAAAGCCCAAAACCAAACCGAAAACCGAAACCAAAACGAACATGTTTTTCAATTAAAACCGTTGAGCAGCGCACAAAAATTCATTTGAATTGCCCACAGCGGACAACAGCCAAAGACAAGTCATAAATGACCACTTCCATTCACCCACACACAACAAGCACACACACACAAACAAGCACACACAAACACATACGCATGTACATATATACATACATGTTTATGTGGACACCATTCAACCAGCAATACAAAAGAAATGTGCGTATTTGGTTCGGTTTGGTGCAGGTGGCAGATGTGAAAAATATCAATATATATAAAAGATTCGCTTTTTGCCAATATATATTTCCTGAGGTGAAAATATAATGTTAAAAATTTTGCATTTTTATGAAAACGTTCCGAGCTAAACTACCATTGAAACTATCTTAAATTTGAATTGTATCTATATAAGTATTATTATGTTCGTTAGTTTCTAAAAAATTGCTAATATTGCGTAGCAAAAATGATATAGATACAGTTGATGCTCCTCTGTTTGTAGGAATTTTTGCTATTGGTTTGTTCAAAAGCATTTTCACAACAATTGATGGGAGCTGAAAAGACGACTAAATTCTTCTTTTTTTTCTTGGATGACGGAATAAATGTATAAAATAGTTAAATGTGCTTTCAAAAAGGTTAATTACTTGTTACTATTTTGTCTTTATAACGCGTTTTGAATAATAAATACATATAGGCAATTTCATTAGGCTGTGAGAAACACATTTTATGATCATATTTATCTCTATAAATGGAGAATATTGCACAATTTCTTTTGTAAAGCTGTCGATGACATTTAAGTTAAGGCTTAACTTTCACCTTAACTGAATCAACAAATTAGTTTAAAACAAGTTAAATGGTTGAATAAACATGCAGCACACTCATAAACAGCTATGCATGTAGAAGTTTGTTGGGCGCTTGTAAATGTTTCAAGTGTCTATAGACAACAAACATCTGCAAAATTATTTGGGGTAAATAAGAAGATGGGGATATTTGAAGGGATTGAATTGATTGATTTTCGCAAAATAATATTAATGACATGACCGCAAGAGCTGCAATTTGGATGCACATTAAGCGGACTTCATTTGATCCCAAAAATCAGCATGGGCAAAACGGCTGTGGCAAGCATGTTGTTAGTTAGTTATCATCATCATTATTATTATTATTTGTATGCATTGTATATGTATATATTTGCATATGTGTGAAAGTCAAGCTGCTGTGCTGTTTGTGGCAAGCATGCTGCTCAAATTTGTTCTACAAATGGCAAATGGGCATGCCTCTAGCATCCTACAGAAGTTGGTGGTTTATGTTGAAGCACGGAATTCGATATACTTGCATACAGGACTCGTAATCGCATTTGTGCCACTTGTATTTGAGCTACTATTCTAGAGCGAGATATGTATTTATGAAGTGCGTAAATTTCCAAATTAAATTCGAAGCAATAGCAGCATCGGCAAAAACAACAACACCTGAGCCAAGCATTAGTCAAAAACAAGTAAGAAGGCTCTAGTCGGGATAGCCCGACCAGAAGATACCCTGAACCCAGTTGCAGGCCTTGCGTCCTAAAAGTATGCTTCAAATAATTATCACTTTAAACAAAACTCATAACTGACTTAACTTTACGATATCTCTGGTGTTTCTTAACCGATTTGGACGAAATTTTGAGAAAAGTTCTATCGTTACCCATTACACCAATCCGTATTTTTACATTTTCCAAATTCGATATTTTTTTGTTATCGATTCCATGTGTATATCAAAAACCAGAGTAGTTATCGATAATTTGAAGCAAACTTGTTCTGCTCATGGTATAGGAGAACTTATATTCCAAATCTGAAGTCTCTAGCTCTTGTAGTCTCTGAGATCTACGCGTTCATACAGACGGACAGACGGGAATGGCCAAATCGACTCGGCTATTGATACTGATCAAGAATATATATACTTTATGGGGTCGGAGATGCTTCCTTCTGCCTGTTACATACTTTTGCACAAAACCATTATACCCTGATTTACCCATTTTATGGGTTCAGGGTATAAAAAGCTTAACTGTGTTTGTCAGAAGTCAAAGTCAGCCATGAACTGAGTTTCTATGGAGATGAGTTCGTGTCACGTCACGTAATTTTCGTGCAATTCTTTTACAATAACAACTGAACTGTTATTATTATTTAATGGCGTATTCTTTGCACTATTTTTATTATTATTAATTTTTTGTTTAAAAAATTGTAGAATTTTGTAAATAAAATAGGATTTTTATTTAGGCGGACAGTTAAAATCAATTTCGATTTTGTTTAACGTTAATGTAAATGCTGTTATATTAATAAAAATGTATTAATTTGGCATATATTTACAAAGTTCGAGCATATTTAAAATTGCATAAATAGTGTCAACGGCGATGTCTACTGTTTAATACCAATTTAATTTACACCTTACGCACAGCAGTTTATGAAAAATATATTAATATATCTTAATTTAATTTTAATCTTAAATTATAGCTGCTATTGATAGAAGAAGCTGCCCAAGTTCAAGCTTTAAACACATTGAGTATTGAAGGCACACAAATTGAGCACAACTCTTATCTGAAGTCTGGTCAGAGCCAGAGTCAGTATTGGTCTAGGTCCATGGGGTTGCTGGACAAATACAAATACTTACACACACGCATACAAAAGTATCAAGTGGAGCAAGTGCCGTCAAGCACAGAAATTGCTGGAAATTTAAATTATGCCCGGCGCTTTCAATTGAAGCACGAACAGGCGAGCAACAATAGCTGGAAATTAAGAGGCACAAATGCGAATGAAAACTGGTGTCTCTCACACTCCGGGTTGATCTATTGTCGCCTCTGTTATTGCATTGGCCGAGTGTAGGGCTCATCCAGAGCCTTCAGTCAGTGGCATGGTGTTTTCCAATGACCGGCAAATAAATATGTCCCTGGTTGTTTTCTTTCTTTAAATTTTTGGTGCTTAATTATTATTGTGCAGGACATGCAGCAGCATCTGTTGTCCCTTGCCGTTGCACTGTCCATAATTATTATCCTACTCCACTCCAGTCACTACGTGCATGCAAATACGTATTCTTCTTGGCTGATCCGATAAAAGTTACGTGCTGTGCTTTTATGCTCCCAATATACATACCATATATGATGTACTGATGTCTCTTTTCACTTCAATGTCGCGTGAAAGGGCCATGGGCATATTTTTATGAAACTGCCAATAGTTCGCTGGTAAATTGTGGTCTATAGTAAGAAGAGAGTTTCATAAACGATAGGTTTGAGTCAAATAATTCTTAACAGAAAGTCAACGATAAGAATTCTTGTAGAGTTAACAATAGTGCTATCTGACCAATTGCAGTACTTTGAAAAAATCCATCTTAGCTTATATCATTCCAATGAATAATCTATTAATTTTTAATCTTGAAAAAACAAGAAGGCTTATTGACTGTACAAGAAAATAAAGTAGTTTTTCTAAATTAATTATTTTAAATCTTTTAAATTTCGTTGCAAGCATTATTTATTCGCTAGTAGAGTTGAAAATACAACTAGTCAATTGAAAATTTGTGACTTAGAAAAAAATCGAACAGTTTAGTAAATTCAAGGGTAAACGATGTCCGATAAAATGCGATATACTTCATTAATCAATATACTCTTTTCTTTTAATATTTTACGAAAATATATAAAATCATAATTAAGATGTAACCATTTCGTGCGTATTTAAACAAAGCTTTAAATTCATTTCAGCGAGTTGTTTTGAGTTGGTGTTACTTTCATGATTGCTTTTGCAGTCGATTTTAATTATTACTGATAGCAAGAATACCGTTTGCCATTGGTATATTCGTTTGGATTTGCATTTTCTTTACACTTTTACTGCCTCGGTGGTGCCGTTTGACCTTGTTGCAATAGCTGGCACCTGCCGCACACGTTTTAAATAAATGAAGTGCAGATCAGGACGCTGTAGCAATAGCAGCAGCAGCAGAACAATGGCAACAATGTGGCGCCACATTATATTGTTAATGTGATGACTACAAAATTCTGTCGACTTGTCTTGTCGTTTGGCAAAGGCAAAAAGCGTAGCCAAAGTGCAAGCCAACAAAATGCGATGCCAAACGGCAACGGCAGCAGAGCTGCAAAAAGATTTTTAGAATTCATTGAATTTTAAAGCATAACAATAAAGCACTCAACATTTGCCATGTGCCAAACGAAGCCAAAGGTACGATATACATGCATGTACATATGTTTGTATATATATATACTTAGGTATTTGATAGAGAGAGAGACAGAGAGAGTTAAATGTATCAGAGCGTGTTTATCTTTGCTTTAGCCAAGTTTGCAACAAGCGCGCGTTCAACGAGCTTGAAAATTGCACAGCACAAATGCAGTAAAGTTATTCGCGCTGATGCTGCTGCTGCTGCTGTTAAAAGGAATGGCAGCTGTTGCGCTGTTACAACAACGACAGCAGCTGAGAAGCATGCAACTGCTTTGCAATGCATTGGCATATAAAAGCTGGAGCGTTCCGGGCAAATTTAAATGCCACACATTTAAAGGCATTAACAACTAATCGAATACAGCAATCTATCAAGCCTAAATTTATAAATATGTTTGTATGTACATGCTCATTCGATGAAAGTTATCCACTCAAAACGTTCGACACGACAGCGGGCTCCAAAATACATTTACAGCAATAAACGTGTTGATTTATTGATTTTGCACGTCGCATAATTTACTTTGCCTGCTGCATGAAATAACAACAACAACAAGAACAGCATTTGCAACACCAACGCCAATGCCAACAAGCAAAGCAAATGAAATCCTGTGCTCCTGTTTATTTTCCAGCCATGCACGAACGGGCGGTCCTTATATCCTTATACACTGTTTCTAACCGAGAATGTTATATCTTGTCTTGTTGAATTGAATTCGACCTAACATCGTGTTATGTGATAACAAACAAAACATTAAATGTTATCGAATTGAGATGCACATTTAAAGGGAATGAATACTAAGGCTTACCCAGCAACCATTATTTTCACAGTCATTAGAGTATTTCACCGACGTTCATGTCCGTTCATGTTACCTGTTTCCCTTCGTTCAGCATTTCACTTTTCTCTATTGCTGGCGAGCAGCGTCTGCCTGATTGTCATCTCGTTGCCTTGTTGTACTACGTTGCAGTTGCCACATTTTTTTTTGCACCTATCTCTATCTGATGGCTGCAGCAACAACTCCAACAACAAATCAAGCAACCAACCAACAGACGCCATGTCGTGCGCCATTTTTAAGTTGTTTCTTGAAACGTAAACGAAATCGGTTTTCATATGCATGTGCATATACTAACACAAGCTTGTGTGTGTGTGTGTGTGTGTGGTGCTGCATGCCGTTGCGTCGTTAAGCGGCTTCTCAATGGGTTAGTGTGTGTGTGTGTCTGTGTGCATACACCACAGTCTATACACCTATAGGTGCCGACAATGTGAAAAACGGCTGTAGCTAGATCTGATTTCTTGCTAGCTTTCCCACAGCCATATGCCAAATTTCTGCGACAGTGAGCTGGCTAAGTATGCGCACGGAAAAAGTGACAATGCAAGATTGATAAATAGTTTTTAAGTCTGATGCGGTGCAATGTCAGCGATAAGTGGATGTTTTCTAAAAATATTCAAGGCAACAATAACTATCAAATAATAACATAAAGGTGTCATAAAAATGTTAAAATACTAAAAAACTACATTAAACTAAAATTTAACGATTAAGGAATGTTAATTTTGCGATGCACTGTCTGAGTTGTTTTTAAAGTAATTTGTATGGTTGAAAATGGGAATATGAGTTTTTAAAAGTTTCGTTTTAAAAATGATAGTTACGTAAACATTTAGTAAACAATTTTAAATGAAAGACACTTACTTTAACATGAAGAAGTTATTTTTAATAAATCACTAGCTTAGATTTTCTTTGAACATGTATGCTACAATAGTTATGCAATGCGTTTTGGATTTTTATTCTAGTTTTGTCGAATATATTTAGAATGAACATGTTTGAATAATAGTTGATAAGTCAATAAATGTATTTTAATTTCGTGCGGCTGCATATATTGCTTCATTGCTCTTAGAGGTGCCTTTCTAGCTATCTCGTTTAATCTATGCTCCTCTCGCTCTTTGTGCGAGCATGTTAAATAAATTTGCATATTTTAGTTCATCGTTAGTTTGGCAAAAGCTCAATTTTCTATGCAAAAATTCAACACTGATGACAAAAAGTGAACGAATTACAAAAAATGAAAAGAGAGAGAACCAAGAAGAATGGCAACAAAAAACTATTTTTCCTTTGTGACTTTGCAGTTCAAAACGTTTTGCATGTGTTGTTAGAGAAAGAAGTGAGAAAGGGACAGGGACAAAGAATCAGAGACAGAGCCAGAGCCAGAGACAAAGACAGGGAATGGGTCTACAAACTGTGAAACTGGGGACATGCTAATGAGGCATTTGTTATGCTGCATATTTGCAGTTTGTGTTTTTTTCCTCTTTTTTCATTTTTTCTTTCCAGATTTCGTCCCTATGAATGATTTGGCACTGGCAAAAGAGAGACAGAAAAAGTGAACTCGCATGCTGTCAGCGTTTCGTTTGATTTATAAAGCCGCATTCTGGGCATTGTTTTTTTTGTTGTTGTTGTTTTGTTTTTTTAGTGGATATTTCAGTGCTCAAATCTAAGCTTTGGCGATGCGAGCGTTGCGCTCTTTGTTTTACCCCATTGCGTTGTTGTTATTGTTACTTTAATGACACATTTAAGCGCAACCGCAGCCCGTAACAACAACGAGGCATGGCCAGAATAACAGAGTAAGCAAGTAAGTGTGTGTGTGTGTGTGTGTGTGTGTGTGTGTTGAAATGAATTGCATGTGTGCATTTTATATACTACGTTGCATGTGTGTGTGTGTTTGTGTGCGGCTTGTTGTTGTTTTTGTTGCTTTTGGCCCAAAACCGTTGGTTAAAATGCCGAGACACACGCTTGCGCGAAATTTTATGATAGTATTTTGGTGTAATGGCGTACCGCAGTGTAGCAACACAAGCAGCAGCAGCAGCAGCAACAAAAACAACAGCAACAAAAACAAAAACAACAACAACAACAACAACAGCTGCTGCCGAAGCTACAACCACGGCATTGCCTGTTTGTGTAATCTAGTGTTGAAATATGGTTTTAAGGTAGATTCAAGGCAATTTACCATATTGGCCGCAATACAATTTCCGCCCAGCAGCAGCAGCAGCAGCAGCAGAATCAGCAATAGCCGCTACAACAACAACTGCCGCATAAAGCCACATAAATAGCCAAAAGCAACAAAAACAGTAGCTTAAGAGGCAGAATACGAGCAGCTGCAATACTACAGCGACATGTGTATTTAAATTTGGTGCGGCTTATGTTATTTGTCGCCGTTGGATAAATGTTGTTATTATTTTGGATCAGCTGCAGCAATAACGACAACAAGCTCACACGCTTCAGATTTGAGCCGTATATATATGTATGTGCACATATGTTTACGTAGTCAAGCTTAATTCGATAAGTCCAGCGGCTAATTATAGGTAGCGCTTAAGCCAAATTATGAACTTAATAAATAAAATCATAGTTCTCGTTAATATTTAAAGTATACATCACGAGTGTCTAGATACAATGATTGAATGCGGAATGACTTTGTACATCATAATATAAGATCAACTTTATAGTTACTCATAACGCTTAAAAGTATGCAATAAATTCGTTTGCTTAGATGAAATATTTCAAAGAATCAGTAAAACCTTATGTAATTCAAATTAAATAGGTAGAGGCAACATTAATTTGATATAAAGGAAAGTGTCATTTTAATGTGGACAAAACTATAAGATCGGTGCTAAAATTAACGCTGATGTGATGAATTGAAGTTAAAAAAATGTCTCAACATTGTATAATACAAAAGGCAAACTTTGCGCATTGCATTCTTTTGTAAGAGCTGGTAAGAACAAAAAGGAAATAAAGACAAGAAAGCCATGCCAAACTACTACATATCCTTGCAGAGCAGAGTCCAACTTTTAAAAACTACAAAAAAGTTTAAAAGAAAATTAAAGTTGATTTTGTGTATATTTTTATGCAATTACTACTTTGCATTTAGTGTTAGTTGCATGCATTCAAACAGACAGATGCTGATCAGTAATATATATAAAATTTATTTGGTTTGATATGTCTCCCCCAATGCGTTACACATGCCAGACAAATTAATAAAAACAGTTGCAATTTTAGAGAAACAAGCTGAGAAAACGGCGTGGAGAAAAGTGTTAAAGGGATTGTGAGAGTCTTGGCACTACCCTTCGCTTGTTTAGCATTGTTGCCACCTCCTCGCTTTCCCCATATATACACCATAAAACGAGTACGCAGAGTCAGCTGTTAGCCACAACTAGGTTTTTTTTGGTTGCTGCCGCCTTCGTTATCCTGTCGCTAGGCAATTTGTTTGTCATTGCATATGCATACACACATGTATGTGTGTGTTAGTGTGTATATATGTATTCAGCATTTTCTTTTGGCTGGCACTTTCTGTCTGCTGGCTGCCAGTGCGAGAGTTTACCCTTACAGAAAGCACCCAGAGCTCTAAAGGCCAATCGTGCTCCAGGACTCGTGTAGACAGACAGAAGATTTATGCGCTTGCCAAGCTGCAAGCAAGCAAACGGACAGCAATTAATTTGCATTCTGGTAATTAATTTTGCATTGCTGTAGTCGCTTTTTTTAGTTGTTATCAGATACGCCATTTCTTTATCTTTTCGCTTGTCGTTTGCCAAATTGCTGATTGCGTTTTAAAGGGCAACGATTCTAAGGTCAATTAAGTGGCTTCTCTTCCTCTTCACTTCGCTTACCTGTTACTATCATTTGCTTAAAATCAATCACAGTTTGTACCATTAATTATGCATTATGTTCCCTGCTATTTTACCCACTTTTCAAACGCCCCGCACATGGAAGCACATGTTTGCTTCGCCGTATACAAGTTGAATACAGCAATTTAAACTGTCAGCATTTAAACGCAAATGGCACACGAAATATGTACAATGCAATACATAAAATGCAGTTCCATGCACACAGCACAAACTCTTCTTTCCTCCTCCTGCTTCATTCCCCTAGTAAAGTGCACAGTTTTGTATCTTGAACTTCAAGCACCGCCTACACGCGTCTTATTATAGCGGCCAAAGGACAATTGTTGCAGCGCATTTCATTCTGTGCGCTATTTGTAGCCACTATGCTTCTGCTACAACAATAGTCAGTGGGTGCAAGGGGCATGCTCAGTTTGCAATACTTTAAATAATTCATAGTTTTGAAACCATATGTATGTTTACAATCGTTTATGTTGAGCTAGGAAATAAAAGCACTGCAGACATACTTTAAATGTTAAATCAAGTGAAACTTTCTTACCTTATATAGCTTAATTTATGTTCAATTGGCATTTTATTTCAGCTTTAAACTTGAAATATTTTTAGTATTAAACAAGTAGTTAGTTATTATTTTGCTAAAGAATATTCAAACATATATTTTTAGGAATCAATGATTATTAAAAAAAAAAAATTTATAGAAAAAAAAAATTAAAGTCTTAAATATTTACAAGCAAAATTTTTATATTATTTGATGTGCGTGTTTCTTTTTTTTTTATTTATAGTTTATTGCAACTTTTTAAGCACCTTACTGGTGTGCACTTAGACTTACGTTTATTTATAATTCTTCTTCAACTTTATTCGGAATTTTAGTTTTAGAAGTTTTCTCTGAATAACGTTTGAGTTTTTATTGGCTTACTGCGCATTGCTTTCGTCAATTTCAGCGTGGAAAAGTGGACAGCCTCTGTAAGTGGTCAAACTTAAATAGGGTATATAATTGTCAAGTACTTGGGCCGTATAAAGCCCTGTTGTGGGCTGTGTGAATCACAGAAATGCAATTGTCGCACTGCTGTTTGCCGTCCCAGTGACTTGCCAGATGTTGTGGCAGTCGTAAGTTCATAAAGCCTTTGACAGCAGCTGCGAACATGAACTTACTTCAATCAAGGGACTATGTAAGGGTGTGCTGGAGTATGTGTGTGTTTGTTTGTTTGTGCAGTTCATTATTTTGTTTATTTCCTCTTAATGACAATATCAATTGCTATTTACCGCCATTGTCTTGCATTTCTATTGTCTCAGTTGGTTTTCATTTAATTTGATTTTCAATTACGTATAATTAATTAAGTGTAAAAGCGTTGACACACACACACACACACGCACAAACACACAATCATTCTATGGCTTGGCAAAAGGACAATAATGCTCCGGCCAGGCTGGTAGTTCAACAAGAAGTCTTGCAGCAAATGGGGTGTGTGTAAATGGATCAATGTTTTGTAAGCATCAGTGAACCTAATTTGAGATGCAAGAGCGTGAGTTACGCATACATATGCAGGCATATAGATATTAAGTATACGCATGCGATTACGATTACGAATATTTAGAAGAGCTCTTTAGATCAATGACACAAAGTTTTATTCGCTTAAAGATGCTTGAATAAGACTTAATCATCATGCCACTTATGCAGTTTAGATTGGCTTCTGGCTGCACAAAAAATTTACATTTTTAATAAAACATTAAGCTATTTATAAATGTAAATTAATGAACTCGAAGGTTCTTTTTCTGTATTGATTTTGATGAACTGCATGTTCTATAAAATTTCAGTTAAAGCAGCCATTTACGATTTTTAAAAGTTTTTGAACTCCTTGATAGTTTTTGCAGCAAAGCTCAAATTTGAAATGTTCAGTGTAATGCATAAAAAGTAAGAAGAACTGCACTCAAATGTTGTGCGTCGTTAGTAAGTTGACAAATTTCTGGGAAAATATCCTTTCCGAGTCGCATATACATATGTACGTACGTACGTGCCCCATTGGCCCCCTTGTTACTGATTCTTTATGCAAGCCGCGTCCTTCGGCAATGCATTGCAAGTTAATTTAAGTTTATTTTCAACCGTTTTTTATTATTATTTTTATTTTAGTTGTTGCTGCTTTATGCAAAACCCGTGCAGCATGGCACAGTAATAAATTCATTACAAAATTGTCGCTTTATAAAAAGATAAACAAATGCCAAAGCATTGCGTTGGCGACTGTGGGTAAAGAGTATGGGTTTCGAAGGGTTTGTGGTATAGCTAGTGGAAATGTTGGCTGCAAAAAACATTTTTATGCGCTTGCAAACGGGAAGTCAAAACTTTGGCGCAACGGGAAAATGCACTCAAAAATAAAAAGCAACAACAACAACAACAACAGCAACAAGAGCCACCAACAACATGAGCGGAAAGAAGAGAACTGAAAATTTTCAGAAAACGCGCACAAAATGAGTGTACAAAAATAATTTTAAAAGTTATGCTATTTGTATTGCCAGCTGAAGTCGCTGCGTAGCGACTTCACCGTACATTTTTGCAATGGAGTAAATGTTATTTATGAACAATTTTCATTTCTTGCACTGCGTATGAGTAATTTATGGAATTCATCTTAAAGCAATTGCTCCAGCAGTTTCTTGACCATCACGAAAATAAAGAATTTATGAATTATATTCTTACCCAAATTAAATTTCACAAAAATATTAAGCGAATTCTTAATAAATGATATGCTTGATGTTTTAATATCTATAATTAATACTAATTAATTGCAATCTCCTTCATGGTGTCTGTCTGTCAGCTTGAATGTGCATTTTTTTTAACACCCTAAAAGATAGAGACCCTAAAAGACAGAGACTTAAAATTTTGCAAATAGTTGAACGCTCGGAAATAAGACCGAGTTGATTCCGGGGGAAGTTTTAGTTTCTGAAAAGTTATAATTTCTGGACGTTTTTTATATAAGGCTTAATAAGGCAAGAAATGGATTTTCTTGTGCTAAACTTGCTTTGGCGATATACTAATTTTATTAAAAAATTTGTTCTGAAAAAATAATAATTTACTTCAACCAAAATTTCTAAAACCTTTCATACATAATTGTTTTTTATAAGTGTGTTTGTTTTTTACTTTTTCTAAGGGAATTTGTGAAAACACAATTAATCGACACAAACAATCGATCAGGCATCAACATCAATAATATGAATTATATTTGAATCAAATATGTTTGAGCATCAATATTAATACGTATTTGCTTATTCGTGATACGCTTTGTTCTAAGTGTCGAAGAATATTCATTTTATTTGGAGTTCCAATCGAATCACTTTCTATAAAGAGAAAATGCCAACTAGAAAATACCACATAAAGTAAAAAGCGCTAACTCAAAATCCGGCGACGTGTTCAAATTCACAGAAACTGTGTGTGTGGAAGCAAAGTGAAAAGTTTGTCTTTGACTAACCCAGCATAAAACTCTACACGTATGGCTTAACATTTAAGAACGCCTTTTAAGCCACGTTCGTTTTTAAGCTGCTTGGGGGTGAAAAGAAGTGAGCAAAATAAGAAAAAAGTATAAATACGCAACGCGTTGGCAGCCGTTGGCTCTCTACTACTATGAATGTACATATGTATGTATACGTGTTAAAGACAAAAGCAGCAAAAAATTCGCATATGCTTCAAAAATAATCACATATATTAAGTAAAAACAAAGAAAAGGATTCGCAGCTGCTACGCTTTTTTGTGTGCAACTCCCGCTGCTGCTGCTGCAGCTTTGTATAGACTAAAATTTGTTCAAGTGCTGTCGGCGCGGCCCGGTGTGTGCAACTGCGGAGTGCTCTACTTGGCTAGAAAGTTTGTCTAAAAGCTTAATGTTTATTAGATCTTTAAGCCCTTGGCTCAGTCATTTGAATGGCATAAGCTTGCAAAAAGACAAATCAAAGAGCTGCCAACCAGATGGTTTGTTTTGGCCAATGCTAGCAGCAGTTACTGCTTGTTAGTCAGTTGGCCAGTCAACCAGTCAACTGTCTTTTAATTATACAACTTAACTTGAAATTCATGCTGGCGCATCTAATGTAGAGTCGAGTTGACTGTGTGCCCGTTCTCCTATTCGGTACTCCTTTTTATGTGTTTTATTGTACTTATTGTCTGCACAACGAGACGTATACGTTATATGTGTGTAAAGCACAGAGCCACAATTCGTTTATAGAAAATATGCCAACGGCTCTATTATGACTTCTTCAAAAATTTACAGTCTGTTGCTTGACGCAACATGGAAGAAGCGTTTTTATATTGCTTGCACACACATACACCCAAACACACACGCACACACACACACACAGAGCTACACGCGAATTTTTCGCTCGGTTTTTCTCTCTAGTTTTGAGCTCGTTTTTGTGTTTGTGGCAAACCATAGCCAAGTTTGCACTGCAATTATGATTGCTGCACGCCTCCACACAAACGGCCACCGTTCCCCAGATACTCCATCCCCCCTGGCTTCACAGTTCGCTGTCTCCACCTCTCTGTGGCCGTTTACATGCCTTCTTCGCTCATTTAATGTATATTTCGAGAGTGTTTTTTTTGTTTTGTTTTTTTTTTTTATTCTTGTTTGGCAGCCGACAACGTCGACGTCGACGCCGCTGTTGCAGCGCTTTTGTTTTTTAGCCGGAAGTTGCTCAAGTGTTAATAATTTCATTATTTCCGCAACGCTGCACCCCGTACACACAAACACCCATACACATACACCCACACAGGCGCACATATGTGTATGTTCCAGCTGCGGCTGCAGGTTTTGCTCTTCTGACTTCAGGCGTTGCCCGGCTAAGTTTCAAATACCCTTACAAAGGAACAAGCGTATTTTGTAATGTCGCTTGTCAAAGCATAAAGTTTGAAAATTCAAAGCCATATTACAAATGAGTGTCATTTAAGTTACGTAATAAAAGTATTCACGCGTCAACGTTAAAGTTTTAAGATTCATGATTTTCAATTAATTTTTATTTCTTAAACATTTTTAATATAATAAAATACTTTTAAATTATATTTAATTTGACACAAAAATAATGATAAAATTGGGTTTTTGTAAATTGTTCGACATATATCAAATTATAAAAGCAAATTTGGACTAGATTAAATTTTAAAGAAAATATTTAATAAAACCAATTTAATATTTGATCGGTTAATGGAGTATTAAATCTTCGTTATGCGTTTAATCTTCACTTTTTTTCTCGGTCTCGTTTGTCTATTAAAAGGCCAGAAAACTGCTGCATGTGTAATTTTTACGCTTTTTCGTGTATGTCCTAGGCGGCATCTAGTTTTTTGTTGTAGCAGTTTTTTTTTGTTTAATTTTTTATTTTGTTTCTTTTTTTTTTAGTTTCTTGTGTGGAAAAATGTAATTACATACGCCAAAAGAAGTTGAACGGCTTGAATTGGGGTTGGTCTAAGCGCAGCATCAGTTTCAGCAACAAAAACAACAACGACAAAAAAGTTGGCTAAAGGCAAGCGAACCAAAGAAATGTATGCTTTACATCAAAGGGAAATAATTTAAAGGTCTTAAATAAATTAATACGTCGCTTGGTTTAAATCTCAAACTTTTTTAATCTGCTTGCGCCGTCTGTCTATTTGTGTGTGTGTATGTGTGTGTGGTGTGTGTGTGTGTGTGTGTGTGTGTGTGTGTGTGTGTGTGTGTGTGTGCCGGCAGATAACAAGCGACCGTTTTTTGGGCCTGGGGCTAAAGGACTTAGTAAACGTACTTATTTTGGGCACATGTCAAAGGCGCCGGCTAAAAAGTTTACGACTAGTTACAAATTAGTTTTAGTAGTTTGAATTTTTTGTTTTAAGGTATTCCGACCATGATAAGCTTTGCGGAAATGCAACTAATGAAAACAAAAATGACAAAGCTACTTAACATCTTTTGAAAAAAAAGGCACAAGTTTTATAATTGGGTCCAATGATAAGGTTATCATATAAAGTAGCTTTTCCGCAAACTATTTACACAAACAACAAACTTAATTATGTTATTAAGACTTAACATGTTGTGGAGCTAAATGTTTTGTTTTGGGATTCTTAAAGCTTTTTCATTTAGCTAGGTGACCTTTTCTTTAATTTTTTGTATTTGTAGCTTAAAGTTGGAAGAAAAATATTATTGTAAAGTTTTTATAAAAATTTTCATTGCATAAAAACTGTGTTTTTTTTCGAGAGCAGTAAACTGTTTACAGTAAACCAAATTTCATAAACTTTTTCTGTTGCACATAATTTAAAAAACATTTTTGTCATTTGAAATTGCAGCATTGCTTAAATAGATTACAACAACACATAATATATATATGTGTGCAGTCGATGCATTTTACTTGATGCTTGATTTATGTGCAACAAAAATGAGCAGCAGGGATTGCTTCCAAAATCACTATCCACAGGCCACACACATACAAACACACATACATATGGCATAAAATGTTTTGAAATGCATGATTTATATATATATATATATATTTAGCCGGCAAAATGGCTGCACCAACAAAAGGCCAAAACGTATGGCGATGCTTACATTTGTTCAGCGAGCGCATAACTACCGTATGAACATGATGAATTCATAAATATAAATAAACCTTTCATACCATATGCAATCATGCGTATTTGTTGCCATCGTTGTTATTCTCATTGCTGTTGTCGTTGTTGTTGTTGTTGGTGTTGGTGTGGCTATTGTGAACAATAGCATGTAGTAGTTGACCCAGGCCAACCCAACAGGCAGCAGGCATCGCCCACTCTCCCTCCCTCTCTTCGTATATCCTCTTTAGGGTGGCATCAAAGGCAAACGAAGCAATCAAAATAATGGCGGCAAATGCATACAATGAGAATAATTGCCCGGTAATCCTTGGCTACTAATTTGTATACGCTTCGCTGATGGTGTTGGATTTGTTATTATTGTTGTTGTTGCTACTTATTACAAACGTTCGCAGTTTTAGTTTCCCTTGCCGCGCGACTATTCATTATTTACGTAAGCTTATTTGGCATGAAAATAGTCCAAGCTGCCGCAAACACATTCTCTCTGCCCCTTATTATTAGTTGCAGTTAGTTTTATATTTATATATGAACGTATTTTCCCTGTGTTTAATTAACGAGTGTGCATGTGTGTGTGTGTGTGTGTGTGGTGCTGTTGATGCGTTTGATTATATTTGGATTTACTTTATAAGCCCAATTTGATGTAAATAAAGCGCAGTTTTAGTTTAAAATTAATATTGATATACGAGTCATAATAATGCCTGTATTCAAATCAAATAACCCACGGTCAAAATTTGAGTGGTTTTAAAAAACACCTCAGATCTTTATATAAAATATTGAAATATTTTCAATTATTCAATGAACTAATCAGAAAATAAATCTTTAACGTTAACGTTAATGTTAAACATCTAGTTATGATCCATGTAAAATATAATTGGAAAACATTTTTTTTGTGCGCCGAGTTTGTTTTAAGTTATGCAGATCTTTGTGGGGCTAGACTTTTTAAGAATTTTGCACCATAATATGAATATGGCTCAATATTTTATGGGAACATTCGCACAGGATGTAAATTGTTCTTTTTCGACGGCATCCAAACTTTTGTTGCACATACTAAAACAAAGTATTTGGCTATCTTTTTACCAAATTATGTTACTCTATCTGTTGCAATGTGGGAAATACAAAAAGTGTGTTTTACAATTTGAACTAGAGATGGGATCGTGAAAGAATTTGCTTCCCATCCCATGCCGTCCCGAAATCAAATTCGCTTTTCCCATCCCGATTGTCCCGAAAAATTTTGTGCCTAACCCAAGGGTCCCGACATATTCCCCAATTTTTTTTTTCAATTAAGTGCTTACATATATAAAATTTTACTTTAAATTAAAATTTTTCGTTAAAATTAATATTCTCTCAACATTTTTTCCAATTAATCGAGCTCTTCTCTCTTGCAAAATTCTACTGGAAGTACAAAAAACCCTTTCGCTGGTGGCAGAAGACGTTGGAACGTTGAGCACTTGCCTGGGGAGCCTTTGCAACAATGGCAAATCATTTCATTGTTGCCAAAATGTTAAAATATCGCATTTTTTTTTGTGAAATCGTTTTGTGGATTCTGGGTGTCGTAGTATATTTATTAAAAAGACAAGTAAGTTTCAATAAGAAAATATTTTATTTGAAATTTTTGAACTTGACCTAAAAGTTTCATCGGTATCAGCTGATGAACACAGGAGGTATCGAAGCGTTAACACTTTCCCCTAGTTGAGCCTTGTTACTTGTCAAGTTTATGGTTGTTTGTGAAATAAAACAGCCGTGAAAATAAATCCTTTTTGACTGTTGATGCGCATGAAACTATGTATACATTTCGGAATAAAGAACTTAAACTTGATGATTATGTTATCAACTGTTGATATTAAAACCAGTGCTGCGATAATACTTCAATGGCCATTTAATTAAATTTGTATGCTCACATGATTTTTAAATTGCTTGCCTGCTGTGCTGCTGATTCTGCTGCTGTTGGGCATGTTACATTTAATTACTAAATATGTGTCGCATAAACAAGTTGCCAAAGAGTTGCAAATGAAAACAGTTCGGCAGCAGTGACAGCAGCACCAGCAACATCAACAACAACAACTATTTGACAACCGCAGCGACTACAAGCGACTAATTTTAAATGCAAGCCTTGGAACACCAAACAAACACAAAAAGGAGCAGTTTACAATTTTCCAAAAAACGGCAACAACAAAAAAAAACAAAAAAAATTAAATCAGAATTTGCGGTCCAGCGCAAAACATGCAAGGCTTACCCACACACACTCACACATTTACGCATACAGTTAAGAGCTGCAACAATATTTAACTCGTATAAGAGCGCAACAGTTAAAGGAACTCGAATATAATATGCTCTATGTAAAGTACAAGGCATGTTCAAAAGTTGAAGACCCCAAAACTATTGTGAAGCTTAAGCAAAGATTACTGAATTGCTTGTTTCAATTTAATTGTATGTATTCTTAAAATAATGTTTAATTTTCGAAAAGATTTTACACCAAAAAATTGTATAAAAAAATTAATTAAAACAAATTTATCAAATCAAAAACAATAAAATATCATATAAAACACATAAGGTGATCAGTAAAGACTAAGATCGCCTATCATATATACCCTGTCAAAAATGTTGCATACTTGGTATAAACATTTGTAAGCACTCGATACAAAAACGAAGCGGGCGCAGATAACCAAAAACTTGTGTATCAACTATTTTCGGTGTGTGATTGTGTGTGTGTGTGCGGCAGTTTGTGCACCATTTTTGTTGTTGCTTGTGCCGTTTGCTGTTTTATCGTTTGGCAATGCTCCCAGCCGTCCACACACACACACAGATATAAACACACATGCTGCCGACAGAGTCGAATGGACCTGAACTCGCAATGGCTCTTGGCTCGGACTAGGACACATTGCCGGCGCCACGCCGAGCTGCTGTCTAAAACTGTTTACATACATATACATACATGAGCATGAATGTGCGTGAGCTTGTGTATATGGTTGCCCCCATGGGGTTCGTGCATGCTGAGCCGTGTCTGACATTTTCTTGTGGCCAGCTTTTGTCGCCATTTGGCCTGGCTGGGTGGCGATATTTATGGCATGTCAACTGGACTCTGTATTGTGCCAGCTTTGGTCCTGCTAATGATTTCAATTGCAGGTTAAAGTCGCTCTCCGATTTGAATCTTGAAAGCATTTGCGTGCTCTCATTTGGCAGGTCCCAGAGCCACAAAGCCAAATACATAATTCTCCAAATACATATAACATAAATTTGCACAATTTGCCTTTGACTATGCTTCTGCTGAAGCTGCTGGGGAAAACTCGAGCAACGCTTTCACTTTTCGCGCTTAAATGAATCCTTGGAGTGTTGCTTGGTTTTGCTTTTGCTTTTGCTGTTGCATTTCGCTTTCGCCTCTTCAAATTAACGTTCCCCAGTTGTGTAGACAAATGTGCCAAGTCTCTAAGCTGCTTGGCATGGAAATTGCATTGTGTGGTGGCATTCATTTCATCTCTTTTTCGCCACCCCACCGCCCTTTCGTTACTTGCAACTGATTTGAACAGTTGCATTCACAATGGCACTCATCAATTGAAAAGTCAGGCAAATTATTGCTTGCATTTAGTGCAAATTCTAGGCATGTTTAGTAAACTCGAAACTCAACGCGTTGTTTGACCAAATGAAAATTATATAACTATGGCAAATATTTGTCTGAAGGCAAAAGTGAGTTTTGTGGTTTGTGAATTATTTATGTGTTTGTTCTTGATTGCATAAGGAGCTTTCATTGACATGTTTGATGTTTGATGTTTGATGTTTGCCTCAATAAAGTTGAGAGTTAATTGAAATATTGTAAGAGATTCAAAGCCGTTTCTATAATTAATTGGATATTAGATAATCGTTTTAAAGAAGTTTCATCTAGCCAACAAAATAAGCTGTAGTCAGAATCAGAAAGCAAGTCAAGTTTCATTAATTCAATCAGGTTTATTTGAGAATGATTCGAATTTAATTCAAAGATTTTTCAAGAAAACAGTTACTGTTATTTGAAATCTTTGACTTTGGTAATTCAAATAATTTAGTTTTTAATCCGTATTTTTTTGAATATATATTTGTTGGCAGTATTGAAAGCTCTCAATATTACATAGACAAATAAAAAAAAACACACATTGAAATGAATACATGAATATTTAGTTAAACTCTTGGCTATTGGAAAATATGAAATTTCTCTAAAAAACATATGTGTTTTTGGTTTGAATAATAATGAACGTTTAGCTTTATGTGTGGTCTGTGTGTTTGAGAGTGACGTTTTGTCATTAAAAAGCTTTTTATAAATTCCAATTTCACTATTTTTTACAAAGATCTAGTTATTTGTTCTTTTGTTATACAAATGCATGAGCAACATTTGGATATTATTTTGCTATATACGATTTCTCTAGAATTTAACGCATATTTGTTGAATTTTGCCCAGCTTTTTGGAGCTGGTGCCTCTCTAATTAAACCACATTGACAAAAGTCGCGTCTCCATTGTGTGATTAGCGAATAACTTTGCATAAGCATATACTACCTCAACTATTTACAGTATTGGCTACATAGTGGATATTTGTATTTGCTGTTGGTAATTATATTTTTGTTGTTGTCATCGCTGCTGCAGCAGTGCAAATGCCAATAAAAGTCAATTACATGCTTGCAATTTGCTAATGTAAATTAATTAGTAGTTGTAACCCCAGAGTTGGTGGCTGTGGTAACTAGTTCATTAAGCGTCAAAGTTTTTTTTTTCCACGATTTTGTTGGTAGCCAGCACTAAAAGTTACAAACGCGTAAAAAGTTGTAGCGAGTATAATGAATGTAGTTTTTTTTTGTATTTGTTTCTCTCATCTGCAAAAAATACTAGAAATAAATTGAAAGTAACAACTAATTAGAGCTGGGTCAAAGGTAAAAATCACAAAAATTACATTAAGCATACGACATTGGGTGTGTGTGTGTGTGTGTGTGTGTGCTGATACTCAAAGGGTTTGCAAACACAAAAAGCGGCAATGGTATGCAAATAACGTAAGCAACGGGATAGCAATACCAAACACCAAAACAAAACAACAGCAATGGCCGGTCCATTGTGCTTAAAAGGGTTTTAAGACAAGAACAATGTTGCTGTTGAAGCTTTTTATGTTATTGTTGCCGCTGCCGTAACCCGCTTTAAGTGACACTTGCGTAATTTTCGACAGGTGCTAAGAAAGCAAAAGACGACACTTCTCGCACAAAGCGCTAAGCAAAACAAAGAAACAGCAGCGGAAGAGCCAAAAACATAAAAACAACCTTGGCGGCAGCAGTAAAAGCAGGAAAAAGCGGAAAAGGAAAAGTTCGTTGAACAACAATTACAATGAGCGGCTGGCTGTTGTGGGTGGCTTGACTCAACGGACATTGTACAGCTGTCGCATTGTTCCACAACAGCACTGAGTAAAGCAGCAAGCAGCAAAAAATAAAAGTTCTTATTCTTATTACACAATACAATAATAATAATAATAATAGTTACAAGCGTGGCGCTCTATGACAGATTTGTCTTTCATTTTTCTTGTCGACCTGGCGCAACACGTGCGGATATAAGTTGTGACTTTGCCACAATAATGACAACAATAAAAACAACAGCATCGGTGGCAACAGTGGTTGTCAACAGCAACAACAGCATTAGCAATTCGTAGCAACTGACAGCCATACAAATTTTTGCAAATTAGTTGCACTTAAGTATTATTTAGTGCATAAAACGTCGCGACTCGCAGCTGCATGATAAATTAACAGCATTATAAAGTGGTCCACTCTGGTATTGCTGTAAGACAAATACGCAACATTTCTGGGTTTTTTGTGTGTGTTAAATATATGTAAATTCCTTTTTTATTTAAACATAAAACCGAAACGAAAAAACGAAAAATGTATAGTTTGTCTCTAGTGCAGCAGATACCCTGTGACTTAAAAGTTTAATTGTGAATATTTGTGAATGAAATCTTAACTTAAAGCAGCTTATATGTTTTAAGTTCACACAAATAAGAATCACAAATAGCTAGATAATACAACATACATGGACTCATAGCAATATGTGATTTTATATAATGTAAAAAACATTTTTTTTTTTATACCAAAGGCAGTTTAAAATCAGAATCGCCTATTTATTCCCCAGTTTTTGAGCCAGAGCCACTAAATTTGGTGCCAAGATAGGTGATGACGACCCCCAATTAAATACATAATAACTTTGGACGCTTTGTTAAAAACAGAAATGCATTTATCTTCCACAGTGTTTGAGCTAGATTCACCAAATTTGGTAGGAAGATAACTGGTAACGAGCCCCAAAGATTTGCATTAAAGTTTAACATAACTTATTCAAAACTTAGTATCTCAACAAATTGAGACGCTGCACTATGGGGCATTTTGCCAAAAAAAATGGCATTTAATAATTTTTTAAAAGTTCGTAAATTAACTAATTGTTAATGCAAACCTGTTGTAAAAACATTGAACTTTTATGTTACATAACAGAAATTTTTAGTTAACAGACCTATGTTAAGTTTTTAACATTTGAATTCAGCTGTTTTAACATGTCAGCGGAAGCGCTGACTAACCGCAAATTTTGCACGTGATTGAAAGTTAACAAATTGTAAAATAAACGTTAGCAATTAATAAACTGGCGATGCAAGTTAAAAATACAGGTTAGTACTGTGTGTTTTGCATCATTTGTTTCATGTTTAATGCGTGTCTTTGTCTTTGTGCGTGTATTTAGAAAGTGATGTCCACCCGTAATTTTTGGTAAGAAAATTTAACTTTGCATAGACTTTTAAAAAAATGTTTGCAATTGTTAGTTATATGTGTACCACCATTTTGTAGATCTGTTAATTCCTAACCCAGCGCTACTAACCCTAATTTGCACTTTTTTGCACTTTTTGAGAAATTCAATTTTTTAGGAAGCAGCCTCACTATTTCGAATGCAGACTTGTTCGCAGTGTGGCGAAACAAGAAGTTCCGCTATGAAAAAGAGATGGCTGTTTATGATTTTGTTACAGAATTGGTTGACAAAAGGATTTTAGAGAAGAATGAAAGCTTCATAAAGAAAAAAGTTCGCATGTTTTGCGTAATTTTTTCATTAATTTATGATAAATGCAAAAGAAATGCAAATGTGTTTGCAAATAAGCATGCTAAATGGCTTAAGAGCACACTTAGTTTTACCTTCAAGGCTAGATGCCACAAAAGCACTTCAAAAATCAAACTACGTGGTCGTCCACGAACAACGTTTGTGATTAAAGGGCCTAGAGGGCAAAGAAAGGAAGCAGGCGATCTGGCTAAATCGCAAGAAGCAATGCAACACCAAAAGATTTTCTTGGAGAGAAAAATTTCAAATGCCTGAAAATTGTTCCATTATTGGACAATTTAAAGTATGGAGTGAGTCCGCTGCATTGCTGGATCAGATTTTTTCAATTTGTTATCCATGCTGGATACAAAATAAGCATAAAAAATGGAGAGTAACGGGTGCAGAAGATAAGCTTATAGTTTCCGAAAGAAAAGCTTTAATGCAGCGAATGTTTTGGGAGAAGCTCTCGTTAAAGGTTGATCAACCAAAACAGGCGGGGTTCGGAAGCACTAATGTTGGCAACACAGCGCGCCGTGCATTCAACAATTATAAAATATTTTCCGAAATAACTGGTGTTATCGAGCAGCTGATTTTGAACATGAGAACTATTCTTATATGTTTATCATGTCAATTGCCAATCAATTTGAAGAAATTCGAATCATTTTGTCACAAAACCGGTGAACTTATTATTGAAAACTATCCTTGGCTTCCTATGACAGTAACAGTTCATAAAATAATTGTCCACTCGAGGGACATTATCGAAAATACAGTTCTTCCAATCGGCTATTTTGGTGAAGAGGCTGCTGAGTCACAAAATAAAATTTATAAGTCTGACAGACTTCACCATGCGAGAAAGCACAGTCGTCTTAGTAATTTTACTGACGTTTATCTGAGGGCTATGGATACTTCAGACCCAATTGTGTCTTCAATAAATCTTCAGAGGCGCATTCGCAAGCATAAGCGTTTTCCTCTGCCACCGGAAGTTATAGAGCTACTGGAGTGCAATTTAATAAGCGCGGATGATTCTATAGATCTAGATGAATTAGAAGAGGAAGAATGCCTTGAACATATGTTTAACACAGACGTTGCAGAGGAAGAAATAGGTGATTTTTATACAGATATGTAATTATGAGCGTGATCTACTATGAAAATTATCTTATTATAAAATTAAACAAAATTATGTTAAAGTTCCATCTTATAACTAGCTATAATGAATAAAATAAAAATAAAATAAAATGGGCGTTGATGGTGCCACGCCCACATTTGCAAAAAAAAAAATTATTAAGGTGTGAATAGCATAGGAAAAAAACAGAACCAAAATATCTTGCGTGGTTCCCGAAAAATGCCAATTTTTCATCCGGGAATTCGAATATTTACCGATTGTTCGTATGGGAGCTATATGATATAGTTAACCGATGTCGATGATATTTTGCAACAATATTAGAACTATGAAAACTTGCTTAACTGCCAGATTTGAACCTTATATATTAGAAAACAAAAAAAATACAAAACATATTTTTTGAAAAAGGGGCGGTGCCACGCCCACTTTATAAAAAACGATTTCCTGTGGTTCTTAAAACCCCAACGCAAAAAACCAAATCGAAATATCTCGCTTGGTTCCCGAGTTATTAATTAATGCCAGTTTTTTGGCAAAATGCCCCATAGTGCGCTGTGACTGCGAGCAACATAAATGCGTTATAGATCTATCTGCTTAAGTTTGTATAAGGTAAACCTTTTTTGCTTATAGCTAAATTAATTTCACAGAGAGAGTTCGTGATATATATTTTAACTAGTTGTTCACATATGCCTGTTTCATCCTCAAATGCTTCAAATTTCAGAAAATGTAGAAATAAATATGTTTTGTTTTGTGTCCACTCTTTTAACAGCAATTAAAAAAATGGGAACAGGGTATACATGCAATTATGCGACTGCCCTATATGAGTGCAGATTAGAAAAGCGAGCTTTGTTTTTGCTGCTGTAGTAGACACTTTTCTATGCGTGCGTGTGTGTGTATATATGTAAGTATGACTGACTGTGTTAGTGTGTATGTAAGATTGTATTGCGGCGCCTGTTTGTATGCTGCATATGTATGTACATACATATCTTCAGTTTGCGGCAATCCGCTGTCGTTAGACTGCTTTTTTACTAGTGCATTGTCGTTGTTGTTGATGTTGCTGTTGTGTTGTGTTTTTCTGCGTTTTTTGAGTTTGCTACAATTGGCTGGCTGGCAATTGTTGGACCCAAAAGTATGCTACTTGTTTCTGTGATTTTGTACACACACACACTAGAACTCATACATACGTGCAGGCTGCAAAAACCGCATAAAGCTTCCCAAAAAAAGAGAGCAAAGCGAATACGACAGCCGACAACGACATGCAAGTGAGCAGCCGTCCGCAGTTGTCGACGTCGAAGTTACCAACGCAACCGCAGGCCAACAACAGCAGCAACATTATTAACAACTGCAACAACAACAGCAGCCAAATCGTGTATGCAAAAGTTTGAAAGAGTTACAGGCAGTTGTCAGTTCATGCCCACATATATAAAAACTTATATATATATATATATGTATATATATAAACACGCCCATCTTCCCACCGCCTACACAACCCTAAACACACACCACTCTCTCAGACACACAACACAAAGCCATTCGGATTTCATGATAAGCATTGCTTATACACATGTATTCATGTCAAATATTAATTAAAAAATGTACTATTGTTCATTCATCTCTGTTTGGTTCTCATGTTTTGCAAACAGCTACATTTTGTATTTTATCGAAAATATTTTGTTCTGTTGAAATTGTTAACTAATGGGTGTAATAATGAATATAAGTAGTTATCGTCAATACTGACTGTCTATTAAGAAAACGCGGTTCACGGTCGCAACCTTAATGATTTTCTTCCTTCATCTTTGATTTATGTCAATCTGCTGTTTTTATACCCTGAACCCATAAAATGGGTAAATCAGGGTATAATGGTTTTGTGCAAAAGTATGTAACAGGCAGAAAGAAGCATCTCCGACCCCATAAAGTATATATATTCTTGATCAGTATCAATAGCCGAGTCGATATGGCCATGTCCGTCTGTCCGTCCGTCTGTCCGTCTGTCCGTCTGTATGAACGCCTAGATCTCAGAGACTACAAGAGCTAGAGAACAAGTTTGCTTTAAATTATCGATAACTACTCTGGTTTTCGATATACACATGGAATCGATAACAAAAAAATATCGAATTTGGAAAATGTAAAAATGGGGGTGGTGTAATGGGTAACGATAAAACTTTTCTCAAAATTTCGTCGAAATCGGTTAAGAAACACCAGAGATATCGTAAAGTTAAGTCAGTTGTGAGTTTTGTTTAAAGTGATCATAATTTGAAGCATACTTTTAGGACGCAAGGACTGCAACTGGGTTCAGGGTATCTTCTGGTCGGGCTATCCCGACTAGAGCCTTCTTACTTGTTTTATTCTCCTTTCTTGCTGTCTGTTTCACTCGTCTTGCTTCATGAACCTTGACTGTCCAAACTAAAGTGTCGCTGTCAATGACGCTCTCTCTGGGCGCAACTCTCGATCGTCACCTCAACACGGGCTTTCCCATTCGCTTTAAGATAAGCTTATTAAGTTATTACATTGTTTTCAAACATGATCCTTAATTGATTTTTGAAATAACTCATACTTAAGAAATTTTTAAAATAAGTACTTACATCAAGTACTGAGTGAACTTTAATCAAGTACTTATAACCTCAGAAATATTATAATCAAGTTTGAAAGTTATTGATTCAAGTTCTACTAGGTTCAAATCTAAGCCAAAATTATTTTTATTTTTTTGGTTTGGCTGTTTTTAGTTTTAGATTACATATAAAATGACATTTAAATCTGAAAGTAAATTCTGGTAAACTTTTTAAAAAGTTAAAAAAACTTAGGGATTTTTTTGGATTCATGCCTACCCATTCCATCTCCAGCCTCGCCCCCCCGCCCACATTTTGATATCAAAAACGTTTATATCTTTCATAATATGGGTGATGAAGAATCCCTAAAATCATGGTTGACTGGCCCACCCATACCACCTTCATCCCACTATCCCTTATTTTTGACAAACTTTAAGCTGCCAGGAGGATAGCAATTGACATCCCGCAAAGGATACCGCCATACCACTCTCCTACCCCCGCCTTTTATAAAATTTGAAATTTGAAAGGAAGATAGCTGGTGGCATCAGACAATCTTTGAGGGCAGCGCACACCCCTGCCAAATCTATGCCACTTTCCAATCAAGCCTCTTTTTATCGGTTTTGTTACTGGTATAGAGTATACCACAGTCCGTTGCGTCCGACTGCCAGGTTTTCACTAGTTTTTTATTAAAATATATAACAAGAATTGATAAGAAGAATTAAGATTTGTATTCATATAGTACATAGTAAGAACGTTTTCTACTTATTAAGTTACCAAATTCATTTCAGTGTTGTTAACTTGGATTATATAAAGAGCTAGTGGAACTTCAATTAAATATATATATATTTATGCTTGTTTTTAGATTTCTTTCGAAAATCTATACTTCACCTATTGCACATGTGCAGTCAGTGAGAACTAAGTATCAGCGGTTATCGCACTCTTAATCAGACGAATGATCAAAAATAAGAGGGTACAAAACTTAACAGAACTTGTCGTCCAATCGCACTAATAAATGATAAGTGCCTATCGCATATGAGTAAATACATACATACCAATGCAGTAGTATTTAATATGAGAGGCGAAGCTTTCAAAACTCTTAGACGTATTTCCGATATTAACAAGTTTGGACGCTTTTTGTGTTTGTAGACTTTCTGAGAGTGAACGGGTAGCTTTTTATAAAAATGTTTGTGTACACATATCAAATGATAATTTTATCATTTATTTATATTTAAATATTAATAACTGCTGTTATCAATTATTTTGGACAATATGAGCGCTGCTGTTGAAAAATCAGGTGAAAATTTCTAAACGAAAACAAGTGAACACGTTGCAGTCGGACGCAACCGACTGCGGCGTATACTCGATACCCGAAATAAACCAGTAAAGCAGGCCTGGAGCGGGGATATTAATATCTCTTCAGTTTTTTTGGGGTTGCTAGTCTTCTCAACAAATTTTGTAGTTCTAGCTGTGCGAAATAGGTGGCTTTATCGATTTTTAGTAATCGAATTAATCGGTTTGCCAGCTCCCCAGCTATCATATAACGCCAATCTTGACACCTTAATTTTCCAGGCCATAGGTTACGATGTTAAGAAAATTTCAAGTCTCTAGCTCGAAAGGTGTGAAAAAACTTGCGTTCATACAGACACCTTGATACCTTTGGTATCGAAAATAAAAAACTAAATAATGTGTGGGTCAAGTGGAAAAATGGAAAAATTAAATCTCAATACCAGCAGATAAGGTTGTGTTGAGAATAATAAATCTTTATGCATGTATGTATGTACTGTTGTGCGATACTGGGAACGAAAACAAATCTTTAGTACAAAACATTTGAAAAAGAAATCAAGATTATATACGTGAAAAATAAACTAATATAAATGTATTGGAAAATTTTTTGTTTGTTTTTTCTTTGCATATATATAACCTATCTAACTACGTATGCTTTTCTTTTTGTTGTTCCCATCTTAAGGCCCATGTATCGGCGTACGACATTTGCAGGCAGCGTTGCTATTTTTGGCAATCGTTGTCAATTATATAGCTCGGATTAATGTCAGCGTTGCAATTGTGGCCATGACAGATGCGGCCACCTCCAATCCAGACTTTCCGGTATAAAAACAGTTCTCAAGTATATTCGTGACAAGAATTCCAAATGTGTTTTTGCAGGAGTTTGATTGGACGCCGGCGCAAAGATCTTATATACTCTCGAGCTTCTACTGGGGCTATATTGTGACTCAGTTTCCCGCAGGCTTTCTAGTGCGACGCTTTGGCGCAAAGACAGTGCTATTCATACCCACTTTGGCCACAGCGGTGTTGAGTGCTTTGACGCCTTACTGTGTCAATTGGGGTGGCTGGCTGGCGTTTAGTGTGTTGCGCATTGTAATGGGTCTGTTCCAGGGCCTTATCTTTCCCTGCGTGCACGAACACTTGGCAAAATGGTCGCCACCCAAGGATCGCAATCGTTTGGGCGCCTTTGCTTACTCCGGCACCGATTGTGGATCGGTTATGGCCATGGCCTTAAGTGGACTTATTGCGAATAGTTCTCTTGGCTGGCCTGGAATATCGTATGTGTCAGCTGGACTGTGCGGCATCTGGTGTGTTCTCTGGCTACTTCTCGGGGCCAACAATGCGCTTAGTTCACGTTTAGTTGGCCAAGTTGAACGGGATTACATTGAGCGTTCGATGAGGCGCAATGATGGCTTCCACGCCCAGAAGATACCCATACCCTGGCGAGCGATTTGGACATCTGCGCCGTTTTATGCCCTGCTTATAGTGTTTGGTGCTCAGGGCTGGGCAAACTCAACGATGCAGCTGCAGACACCCGCCTACATACATGATATACTCGAGATGGATATTCAGAGCAATGCGTTATATTCGGCGCTGCCCTTTCTGGCCATGTGGTGCATGTCATATGTGTATTTGGTGTTTGCGGATGTGGCCATGGCAAGGCAATGGATGTCAGTGACAACGCTGCGCAAGTCTATTAATACGGTTGCCTACTGGGGGCCGGCGGCGGCACTGATTGGCATTGGATTTCTGGATAAAAGTCAGACTGAGCTGGCAATTGCGCTGATGACCATCAATGCTGGCTTGCATGCGGGCTCTGGCATTGGCAGCATTCTAACCATCATCGATATGTCGCCTAATCATTCGGGAATGCTTATGGCTATCATAAATGGAGTTGGCAATGTTTTCCCGCTGATAACGCCCCTGCTGGTGGGCGTCATTGTCACCGATCCAGTAAGTATCCAGGCTGGTCTTTTATTGAAACTTCAAATATAAATATTGAGTTTCTCGTCTGTATTTGTATTTAGCCCACACGCAGTCAATGGCAAATTGTGTTTGCATTAACTGCGATTGTTTTCTTCTTTGGCAACTTGGTGTACATCATTTGGGGAACGAGTGAGCAGCAGCCCTGGGATGCGGCAGATTTTCTTAGGCAGCACGATGCCGAACACAGTCAGGATAAGCCGGTGGAGTGGGCAAAGGAAAAAGCAATAAAAATAAAAAGAGAAACAAACTACAGACAAGATAAGCAGTGATCTTCATATACGTAAAAACATCGAACTAACTTTAAAAAAGAATGGGCTCGCATTTAAACTTTTGTTGCATATCTTGAGATGTTTTAACGATTCAGCCTAGTGAGCCTACTCGGCCCTGGTTTCGGGTAGTAGTTAAAAACCAGCTTTTTAATATTCTTATTTTTTTTTAAACATTAACTTTAATGGCTTTATTAGTTAATTAATTACAAACTTAGGTATATCTTAAATGTTGTGGGCTTCCTACAGAGTATAAAGCTTCACAAAGCTTCTTAGAGCTTGAAATCTGAAAATAACAATATGCCAACTTGATTAGCAAACTGACCAATTTAAATCTATACTGACAAATCAAATCACGTATTCCGTATTTATACGCAGCCTAGCTGTGTCAAAAGGGTAAGGTCGTAGTTTCTTTAACTAAATACTTAATACTCAACAGTACTTGGCTCAAGTATAAGAATTCATAATTTAGTAACACCCAAAAACTCAAATAAAGATAGATAACTCTTGTAGCTCTTTTTATTTTTTCCACACACCGATATTTTCCAAATATCGTTATTTATTGCCGGGACAGATAAAGTGTCAAGATTGGTGTTCTACGATAACTGGGGGGCTGGAAAATCAGTAATTTCGATAGCTGAAAATCGATAGACGGCTGCAACTCAATTTCATCAATGATGATTGATCGGTCGATGATTGCAATCTCATACGTTTCGATCGTGTGTTTATATATTTTGAATAAAACTTTTCCAGATCGAGGAATAAAATAAAACTCTAGAGAAAATTTCGATTAGTTTTAAAATAATATGATTTGTTTTAGATTTACCCAGTTTTGCATCTAGCTCAGTCGAAAAATTTCAACTATGTATTTGCTTTTCGATACCAAGGAAACCGCAAGTTTTTATAGAATGTTAACTACAATTCGCCTCCTCAACAATCAACGGGATGATCTGATCTATATGATAATTGGTCAATTTTTGATTGGTCGCATAGTTATTTAATTGATTTGCGTTTTGAACAACTTTGAAAAACATGTGCAATTTGTGTTCTAAAGTTATGGATAAATATATTTATATTAAATTTTTATGTTTCTAAGGCTTATGCCTCACTAAAGGCAGCTCATCATTATAACTTGAAGCTGGCGTACCATATAACCAGGATTTTACTATAGACTGGGTTGAGACTGTGACATCGTCAATATTAAACTGACTTAACTTAACTAAACTAATATGTATATAGAATTTTGAATAAATAAAAAACAAATGTTACCCTCTTTCTTTCGCCAAATAAACAATTTTTCGCGTACCAATGCACAGTGGATCCGATAGAGGCCAAAAATCAAAATTATGTATCACATCAAATTGAAGAAAAATATAAACACATTGTCTCGTAAATGTAAAAGCTTCTCAATGGCAAACCGTTTTTTTCTAGGAATCTAACGGGACTTTCTAAAAATTCTATTTGCCAGCTACGGGCCATAAGGTGTTAGTTCATGGTTCTTCTGTGATTGAACATGCACTCGCATCAATCGGAGAGCTTTCGGAGCCGAAAAATGTCACGCATTGCAACAAACACAAACATATTGAACACACTCATTTTACGGTCGGACCCATTTATAACTGAACAAAGAAAACATGGAAAGAAGAATAAATCAACGCTACTTGAATCTGTGTTCAACTTAATAGAAGAAACATTATAAATTTTTATTATAATTATATTAATTCGTTCATGGCTGTGGAAATATCAATTTAATAAATTGCTTTACAATATGCTTGTTTAATTTATGATTTTTTGATAAGATATTATTTTAGTAGGTCTATAGCTTGGGGATTGAATGGGGGAAAAGTATTAAAAGTATAAGATTTAACTGAAATATAATAAAAAAAAAATTGTGTGTGTCAGCTCCGACGCACGACTCGAGTTTACTCTTCTTCGGAATATCGTAACGGAATTTTTAAATAATAAGAGAATGAACTAGCGAATGTTGGACACACTAATATAATATGAGCGCAACTGTGGATATGTATTATGATACCTATGTTATAAGGGTATCCAACATTCGTCAGGCGCTAGTTTTTTCAAAACCGGGCTACTCATATGCAAATCGATTCTTAAAGAGTAAACTTCAAAAAACACACAAGATTTAGTCTTCCAAGGCGGCACTCAAATATCAGTTTTGCTGGTGCTGATCATACATACTCTTCTCAAAATTTTAATCTATGACACTAGCCAACAATCCTTGCCATACAGTTGTGCAAAACTGTACACAAATAACGAAAGTGTATTTAGTAGTTCATTTGTCGATGTCGTTTGCTGCCGAAAACAGATTAGAAGAACAATTTAAATGCATTGCAGCAACGAAACTTACTCCAATCCAATCTAACTGTTGTTAACAGGGTGATCAATATAATATAATATACATATGTGTGTGTATAATACGCAAAATTCACTCACCGGCAGCAGCAACAACACAACGCAGTTCAATGCAAGCGCTCTCACGCGCTCGCTCTCTCTCTCTCTCTCTCTCTCTCTCTCTCTTTTCGCTGAGCACTTTCACAAAAACAAAAAGCTCACTGCACTACACACACGAGAAAAAATAAAAAATAAAGTGATGTAATAAATTCATATTATTTTAATATTTAATTTTCACTGCACTTCACAAACAAAAATATCAAAAAATATGCAGTCTTATTAACACCGTTTAAAATGCTTCGCTTATTTGGAATATTTGCAGCGAGTTTGAAGCAATAACAACGCACACGTATGGGCACGAATCTCCTCTCTCTCTCTCTTTAAATTTTTTCGCGGCCCGACAAGGCAAGAAAAATTGGCGTCCTTTTATTCAAGCTAGATTTGCTAAAAAACACTTTCAAAGGCAATTACACGGCGATCCTTAATGTAACAAACACTTAGCGTATGTTCAGTTTGTTATATAAGCACAATTTAAACTTTAATATAGCGCGTATCAATTTTAATTGAATAAATAAACGGACGATATGCTTCTGCGTTGTCAAGGCGAGCTAAGCTTAAGGCTGACTGCCTTTGCGGATAAAACGGATAAAGTGGATAAAGCCAACGATCGCTCTCTGTAGTTAGAGCAAGACATTCATTTTTATATCAGTATTCGCGATGTTGGTGTACATTTGTGTGAAGCAACAAATAGACAGGCAGCGGTTTTTCTCTCTTTTTCGGGATAACATAACGGGATTCTTTAATAATAAGAGAATGAACTGGCGAATGTTGGACACACTAATAAAATGTGAGTGCTACTGTGGATATGTAATTCAATCCACTACTAATAATTGAAGCTGTTTTTAAATTGTTAACTTAGTGCCAACTAAATATGCAATTTTTTGCAAATTTATTGTTGAACAACATATCCACAGTAGAACTTATATGTTATAAGGGTATCCAACATTCGTCAGGCGCTAGTTTTCGCACAAAAACGTAACGAAATTTGTTCAGTTGCTCTCACTCCTCATGTTTTTTCATACCGGGCTACTTATGTGCAAATCGATTGTTAAGGAGTAAACTCCAAAAAATAGTTGATCTTTCCTATGGCAGCTATATGATTTATTTTTCCGATTTGAATAAAATTTGCTAATCATATGTAAAACTACACCAAACTTATATTCTGGGAGTTTAGATAACATATGTATCTTTAAAAATGAAAGTTTTTTTCATACTAAATTTTATAACCGATCGTTTCTATGGGAACTATAGGATATAGTCGTCCGATGTGGCCAATATTTTTACAATATAATTAAAATATTTTTCTAGATTTTTGGTAAAAATTTCATATCGATATCTCAAGGGGAAGTATTTATGGCCGCGACTCCATACAAGCCGAACCACTGTGCAATGTAACGATTAGATCTAATGTATATGCATGCATACATATATACATACAGTTTATGTATATAAATATGTATGTATGTGTATGCATTAGCAAAAATAGTCAAACAAACGACATCCCCTAACGTTTTCTTAAAGCAGCGTCTGTTTTTATATTATTTTGGAGTTTATTGGAGTTTACTCCTTAACAATCGATTTGCACATAAGTAGCCCGGTATGAAAAAACATGAGGAGTGAAAGCAACTAAACAAATTTAATTACGTTTTTGTACGAAAACTAGCGCCTGACGAATAATGGATACCCTTATAACATATAAGTGCTACTGTGGATATGTTGTTCAACAATAAATTTGCAAAAATTTTCATATTTAGTTGGCACTAAGTTAACAATTGAAAAATAGCTTCAATTATAAGTAGTGGATTGAACTACATATCCACAGTAGCACTCACGTTTTATTAGTGTGTCCAACATTCGCTAGTTCATTCTCTTATTATTAAAGAATCCCGTTATGTTATCCCGAACAAGAGAGCAAAACCGCTGCCTATATAGTTGTTGCTTCACACAAATGTACACCAACATCGCGAATACGGATATAAAAATGAATGTCTTGCTCTAACTACAGAGAGCGATCTTTAGCTTTATCCACTTTATCTACAAAGGCAGTCAGCCTTAAGCTTAGCTCGCCTTGACAACGCAGGAAGCATATCGTCCGTTTATTTATTCAATTAAAATTGATACGCGCTATATTAAAGTTTAAATTGTGCTTATATAACGCACTTAACATACGCAAAGTGTTTGTTACATTAAGGATCGCCGTTTAATTGCCTCTGAAAGTGGTTTTTGAGCAAATCTAGCTTGAATAAAAGGACGCCAATTTTTCTTGCCTTGTCGGGCTGCGAAAAAATTTAAAGAGAGAGAGAGGAGATTCGCGACCATACGTGTGTGCTGTTGTTGCTTTAAACTCGCTGCAAATATTCCAAATAAGCGAAGCATTTTAGACAGTATTAATAAGACTACATATTTTTTGATATTTTTGTTTGTGAAGTGCAGTGAAAATAAAATATTAAAATAATATTAATTTAATATTTAATTTATTACATCACTTTATTTTTTATTTTTTCTCGTGTGTGTAGTGCAGCTTTTTGTTTTTGTGAAAGTGCTCAGCGAAAAGAAAGAGAGAGAGAGAGAGAGAGAGAGCGAGCGCGTGAGAGCGCTTGCATTGAACTGCGTTGTGTTGTTGCTGCTGCCGGTGAGTGAATTTTGCGTATTATACACACATGTATATAATATTATATTGATCACCCTGTTAACAACAGTTAGATTGGATACAGTAGAAGTAAGTTTCATTGCTGCAATGCATTTAAATTGTTCTTCTAATCTGTTGTCGGCAGCAAACGACATCGACAAATGAACTACTAAATACACTTTCGTTATTTGTGTACAGCTTTGCACAACTGTATGGCAAGGATTGTTGGCTAGTGGTTTGTTACTTACAAAAACTAAGAGTGTGTAGAACACACTCTTACGACGTTGAAATTCCTTATGGTAATATGTAATATTTGCAAATAAATAATTTAATCTTGTTCAAAAAAAATTTAGTAGATTTATTTTGATATAATTTAAAATAGACAAACAACATTAATTTGTTTTACAGATTTATTTTGACATTAATAATGAAAATACATATTTTTATTCATTAAAAACATAAAGTATTGGATTATGGTAACTAAAATACGAAATGAACATTTTAGAGCTTAAATTAAAATATTTTGTGAATATGTCATCGATTGTTGTACCGCTTTTTGTTGAGGCTTCATTTCTGTCATTATTCATTATACTCGATATCGAAGGCAAAAAGTATATTGGGTTTGTGCAATGTCCGTCATGGTGTCTGTCCGTCTGTATGACCGCAACTTTTTTCCACACCCTTCGAGCTAGAGACTTGGTAAGAGACGATGGTAAATCGATAAACTCGAAAACGCAAAATCGATAAATCCAGCTATTTAGCAAGCCCTTTCACGTACAACTATAACTACCAAATTTTGGGACAAGATAGCTACTTACAACCGCCGAAAAACAGCTTCAAAGTTTTGGAGCCCTACCCACCCATTCCACCCCAAGCCCCCCGCAGTTGAAAAATATAAATGCCTATATCTTCCACAGTTTTTGGGCTAGAGCCATCAAAGTAAGTGCCAAGATAGGTAATGACTATATCAAAAGCAATGTTTAAAAACTTTGGATGCCACGCCCATCCATACTACCCCAGCCACCCCCAACCACCCCAACGATTTGCTTAAAACGGAAATGGGTGTATCTTTTAAAGTGTTTGAGCTGGAGTCAGCAAATTAAGTAGGAAGATAACTGTTAATGACCCCCAAAAAATGCATCAAAAATTTGGAGACACGCCCCCGTTTCCTTATCCCATGCATTTTGAAATCAAAAATGCCTATATCTTCCACAGCTTTTAAGTTAAAGCCACCAAATTTGGTGTCAAGATTGGTGATGAAGAAACCCAAAAAACTCGGAATGTACCAATTATTCTACAGCACCATTGGCTTACGTCAATGTTTGTTGTTATTATGTAAGTTTTATGCAAAACAAAAACAATTTATTTAGATATTTTTTGCAGACTTGTCATTACTGCATTTGCACTAAAGTTTTATTTTAATCGATATGAAATATCAATACAATACTTCCAATGAAGGATTTTCGGGTCGCTAGTTTATGTATCATTAAAAGCTTTTTATTATTTTCACTTGTATGTATGTGAGCTACTCTAAGAAAAGCGGTGCATACTTTAAGGGCTCACTTATATGTTTATTTTTACTAACCGCAAAATTTAAAACATACTTTTAGAGCGTAATTTTTGAAGAACATCGAACTATAAAGTTAGAATAAAAATATAGTTTAAACTAACTAAAAAAAAAACTTTTTAAAAACATTCACCTTAAAATGCTAAGAATAGTTTTTTAAATAAGTTCAAATCAATGATGATCGAAAAATTTTAGTATGTATTGAGAAAAAAGCGCCAGGCGCTTGATAAATGTAAAATATATACACAAAAATATAGTTGGGAAAGTATTTGGTAAGCTCGAAAGTGCAAATATGTACATCAGTGACTTTATCTTGGAATTATTAAACTTTAAACTGCTGTAACTTTGCCATAACCGAGAAAAGAAAAATATGTATATCAAAAAGCGCCCACGCTATTCACAATGCTAGAATTTTTCGATCATTATTTTGTTTGAGTAACTGCTCGGCATAAGACGTACAACTTCAAAAACTATTTAGTAAAACCCACATTATATTTCTTAAGATTGGTCAAATTCCTAATCTTATATCATGAACGTTTTTTACCTTAATAAAACAAGAAACATTCAAGATCTTTAAAGATTTCTTAAAAAATGAATGCTAAGTTTAAGACTTGTATTTTTAAATGACTTATCAAGAAAGTTTTAGGTTGATCATAAGACTTCTGAAGAATAAATAGCCATTTGCAGTGCGAAAAATTATAAGCGGTTATCGCACTCTTTATCAGACATATTATAAACCATAACATTGAACAAAACATAACAGAACATATCGTCGAATTGCACTAATAAATACTAAATATGTACCCAGGTACATATGTACATACCTTGCTGTAGTATTTTATTTAACAGACGAGGCTTTCGAAAATGCTCAGTCGTGTTTGAGATATTGGCATGTGTCGACGCTTTGTGTGTTTGTAGGCAGTGAACGGGTAGCCGATTTTGATATACAACTGTAAAATTTAATTAAGAACGCAAAGCTACTTTTCATCAAGTTTTCCAATTTTTTCAAGTATTTATTTTAAAATGCTCAGAGCGTCTCTTTAACGTATAATTTTGAATTAATACGATAATTGGTTATCTTTTTTATCTTTGTTTTTTTGGAAAACGAGGTAAAAACGTGCGCTAATAATAATACCAATAATGCAAACTTTGAAAAAATTTTTATCATCCATTATAAAAGAATGTGTTTATTATATTCAACTTCTTATTTCAATTAATTTATTCATTGAGGAGCGAAATAGCTACAATTTTATTTTAATTGGTCGTAAAAGACACAGTAGATTTGGAAATCGCGAAACTATCAAAGGAATTTATATTTTTGTGATAACCTATCAGATAAATTGGTCGGTTGGTTATGCTTCTGTTAAAATGAAACAAAACACCTTAAACTGTTCCTAAAATCCAAAAACAATTGATAAATATCGTGTTTTGATCTTGTTTTTTGGAAAAAGTTTGTCTGCTAGAGCAGCTGAGGTCCCTTTAGTGTCCAAAAAAAAAAGGGATGGCTTATTTCTTTCACA
>JAWNNU010001264.1:0-17996 GCA_035044585.1 Scaptomyza polygonia | reverse complement strand
CTTATGTGCTGTCTAGAATTCCACAGCATAAGAGATCATAATCAAATAACTTAATTTCTCTTAATTTTCGCATATAAAAGTTCAATTTAAGTTGCAAAAGTTTTGGTTCTGCTAATGCTCTTAATGTTCTGTCTTCTTTTGGGTGTTTTTTGCCTTCAGTCGACTCTCATAATCATATATTAAAGATGCGCTTTATTCTCTCTTCTATTCGTTAGCTATTTTCGCCCACTAGTGACACAGCTGAATATTGATTTTTTCCTCTGCACATTGCCAGACACTCGGTATATATATATGTTTCTATTAGTAAGAAAGTTTATATATGTATTCAGACAACATATACAACAGCTGAAACAGACTCTGCTCGTTTGTGTATAATGCTCCTTGTGTTGCCTTTTTGCTTTCGTCAGCTTCGCTTGACAATTGACAGCCATCTCTTTCGCTTATCCTATACTCCTGCTTTATGTCTTTTTGCCATAATATTCGTTGCGTTTCATATTCAGTAGGGGTGAAAATTTAAAAAATTTCGGAGCTGCGTGCTTCAATATCATAATTATCACGCATTGCACATGGCCTATACGTGTTGTGCTCAGATTATAATGTAAATTTATGGGATTGCTGTTTATTATTGCTTATTTGTTGTCAGTTAACTTATGAGCTGTTATTGCTTTTGATTAAGTGATAAAATTTAATGGTTTATATTCACGATTATTATGCACTTTTAACTATGAAGATATTTTATGTATAATTTTAAATTGTTCTTTCACACGTAAGCGATTCAAACAAACAAAATATTATTTTATTAAATTCAGTGTTTAACAAACAACAAAAACAGAAGCTGCAGCTGAAAATACGAGTACTCATTTGAGAACATAATTATTTAATCATTATCATAACAATAAGATCTCAACACGTCGCTTTGTTCTTATAAATTAATCCAACATCATAAAATTCTGGAATGAATAAAGTGCCTAATGCAATGTGTTATATAATTATTTGAAACGATCGAGAAATCGCAAATATTTATTAACGAAATCAGCAAAATTTATATATTAATATATAAAAAGGTAAAGTGTACAAAAATAAAAGCAAGCATTATCAAAAAAAAAAAAAACAAATGTAGTATTATCTAAAATAGCTAAGTTGGCGTAAAAAAAATAAAAATAAAATAACATTCACTGATTTCGGAAATTTACATGAAATTCTGCATTTCGCCTGAATATTTGGGTAAGTTGACTTGCGTTTTTTAAACATAAATTGTTTAATGATTTTGCATTCAAAAATTATTTATCCGTAGTAATTCATAAACATGGTTTCAATAATATTAGTTGGAGCTCAAAAAAAGCGAAGTATCCTTTTTGGGTATTGACCATGTGATAAAATTAGTTGTAATGAAGCTAAAAACACTTTTAAGAGCGTTCTTCTTTTTCTCGTTGCAACTTTTCACCTCTAGTACAATTTCAGCCATAAATGTAACATGTTAATTCAGTTTCCTTTTGTAACGGAAATGCAAGCTGAAAAGTAGCAAGCAGCAAAGATTTTTATACATAACTTTTTATGTTGTTCATTGTTCATTGTTCACAGGCAATGAGTCTGTTTGCTTGTTTGTGTATCTATGTGTTTGCTTACATATGCGCCATTTTATTTCATTTTCATTTGCAATTTTCTTTTTGCGTGTGCTTATTTCCTGTGCGACATAGTCGTGACATTTGCACTGCAAGAGCTGACTGACTGACTGACTAGGTTGACTGCCTGTGTTGATGTCTGCATATTTCTCTATCTCTCTGTTTACATTTCTAGTTACACGCTCAATTTTAACTAAGGATAGGAGAGCGTCAAACGGATGCTGCTCTATCACAGACTTGCTTTTACCTCCGCCATAATGTTGATGTCATGGGGCAAAAGGGCAGGAGTTGATGAAGTAAGAGGAGAAGCACCAGCATCCCATTTTCGTTTATGCTGTTTAGTTTAATGGGAGTGGCAGAAGAGTAATGACTTTATCTTTCTGCAGTTAATATACATCTGTTTCTTAATTCGCAAGTTTTTTTTGGCAAATTATTTCTTATGTGCTCTGTATTGATTGTTTCATGGGTGAAGTCTCTAACTAACTTTGCAGCCAGCTCTTAGAAGAGTAAATTAAATTCTTTTTGACTAGTGAACGCTTGTTGTGTATGCAATTCTTTAATTGTTGCCCCCGTTGCTTAGTTGTTGAATGGTTTAGAAAAACAATGCTTAATTGGAATAATGCAAACCAATTAGTCAATATTGATCTCATCTTACGCAGCAATCATTTGAAAATGTCGAGAAACAAATTCCTTGATCAAGGACATATAAAAGTTTTGCAACATTTTATTAGTCGTTCTAAATAACTTTTGATGCGTTGTGTTTGTATCCTTTGACCAAGGTAATTAAATCAATGAGCACTGCACTATTTGTTGTGTTATTTCCACTATGCTTTTAGCTGCGCTTCGTGGAACTGTCCAAGGTGGTTAAGCAGTTGAAGGTGTTTGGGTAGAGTCAGGCTTGCGCGATTTAATTTCCAAATAACGTGCGGCCATAGAATTTATCATCGAGAATACGTTGTTTCGGCCATGCAAAGTTAAGCCAAATAAATTGCATAACCCACACAACTAATTGGAAAATGCAAACCGAGCCCAAACAATTACCACAATAACCAGAACCAACAACAAAAAACAAGAACGAAACATTGGATCTGGTCATTATTATTGCTACCCAATGGATTCTTTCATTGTTGTTGTTGTGGTGTATCGTTGATGACCACAAATATTTATGCCAAATAACTCAACTGTTGCCAATTACCTAGTTGGTATTCATTAGGATCATTCGATTAAAATAAAGACACAGCCTCAAAAAGCAAGGTTGATATGCGTACAAATATTACTGGTGGCATATGTTAAAATCCTGGAAACTCTAATACACAAATATAAAATGGCTTGAAAACGTTAATAGAAGGAAAAATGCGTACATGTGGTTGTGTCTTTAATTCAACAAATATATGTTTAGTATTTCTTCATTTGTCTAACAAACGAAAGCGAAATCTGCTTGCAACAAATGTGATGAAAATTGTATCAAATACAATATAAAACTTAAACGCTCTCATTTTGGGTGAAAGTTCTTTCTATACTATGTGTGATAATGACTTAAATATATAATATATTATTACTAAAAATACTTGTGTTTATATCAATTTTTTTTTTCAAATTTATATATAATTTGGTTGCTTATATACCCGTATTTAAAACGGAGTCGTTGTCGGATCGTTAAATATAACCAATGAAAAAAATAAATAAATAAAAGAAAATAAATATATGGAAAACGAGCAACAATCACTTTTAAATACTTGCCACTGACGTTGTGTGCATATTGAAAATTCGTTAAATTGATACCCTCGGGCGGCTTTAAATCGAACAAAAAAAGAAACAATAACAAATTTGCTTTTTAGTATCCGTTTTTTTTTACACGCAGTGTAATCTTTGTGTGTATGTGTTGGACAAAAGATTTTCCTTGTTTCGGTTTGGGAAAACATTTTTCCATATTAAACCATCAGCCCTGCGGATGACGCTACCTGCTGAAAATCGATTAAGCTTTTGGGTATAACTGATTGTTTGTTGGTTGTGTGACTCTCACTCTTCCTCTGCCTTGGATCTTGCAGCTGCCAACTGCTGCCTGGAATGTTGATTGAAAAGTTGGCGCCTACAGAAGAATAAAGGATACAAGCCCAATAACAAAAGAGACAACTGCTGAGTGCTTTAACGTGCAGACAATAACAATAACCAACATGCTTGTGTTAATACACACACAGGGCATTTTTGCCAGTCCCTTGCCTCTTATTCTCCATCTCGTCAACCTCAACATCATATCTCCCATTTTTTTCTTTATCTCTTGCTTTGTCTTTGTATATGCCATGGAAAGTTTTGCCAGCATTTCAGGAGTTCGCTTTTCACGCAATTCTCGTTTACATTGGCATTCGTCTTCTGTTTGGCTTTTTCAAGGTTCTTTGATACGATTTCCACACAGGCAAATAAACTGCTCTTAGAAATGGATATCAGCCGTATGCTGTCAGCTTTTCAATATTTTTGGTGTGTATAAAATTATTTCATTGGTTTTTCTGTCTTTGATATACATATGTTTATTTCTTAGCTGCTGACTGGCTGATTTTTCTGCTGTTTATAGGAGGAGCTGCATAACTATGGTGGCTAAGAATTAAAGAGAATAGAACAACCATTAAACAAATTATTTTACACATATTTCATACATATAAAATGGGGAACAGCTGCGAATTTAATGATAAGATCAGACATTAAAAGTCTAAAACGTGCAGTTTATTTTTTAATATGATGCAACATAAAAAATGTAAAGCCATTAACCATGTGAAAAAAATTAATGTTGAATACATTATCAATAAATGATAGGCTTTACTTCTCTACAAGTCGTATTGATATTCCGATACTCCGATAGTATCAAACGTATCCAAAGGCAATCCATTGCTTAGAAGTTTTCATGGACTCAACAATTTTGTCTTGTCTCATGCTTTGGCCCAAAGCGGGAATGTGACTTGGCCTCTATTATAAGCCGGACGTTCTTGTCTTTTATTATTTTTATTGCCGCTGTGGTTTGCATTTTTGTTGTGCTCTGAGCCGAGTGCGATGTTTTTCTTATATTGGTTTCTTTCAGTCTTACCAAGTTAAAATGCTTCTATTCTATATGGTAGGCGTTGATCTTGCATTTTTGTTTGTTTCTTTATGCCAAATTTATTTGTAGTCTACTTAAAATATTCTGGCACTCTTATGTGTTAAATACTAGTTGCGTAACATATGATATACTTTACTGTTTATATATGCAAATTCAATTTAATTAAACAGTTATGTTTTCAATTTTTTAATAGCTCATCATTGGATGTCTTCTAATATAATATTATTTTTTACACAACAAACTCTTTAAGTTCTTACGATTGCATCAAAGCAATTTGTGTTCTAAACACACAAAAATATTCACTTAAGGCACAAGCGGCTCTTGCTTATCTCCAACGGGAGACTAAACCCATATAAACATAAATGGTGAACGCCTCTTTATCCATTCTTAAAAACGAAAATATTTAAAGACACATTTGTATGCCCAACAGCAAATTTTATGCGAGCTTTGCCTGAATTTATGGGACATTCCCATTTATTTTTTGGTTCATTTTTGGTTTTTTGGCTAACATAGATATATACAAAAACAAATATATGCGAGTTTTGTGGCAAGAGCAATTTGTGAGTGTGCTGTGCCCATATTTTTAGGAACAGCTCGGCGACCAACCATAACAAGATCATAATCTTTATAGCTATTGCCAAACACAGCCCAGAGCGTAAACTACGAAATGGACGAACGGATAACTCGACCGACAAACATGCAATCAAATCGAATAAGCAGACATAACACCAACAGGCAACAGTTATAATAACGACAAGAAATAAGAGCCAATAGGCAACAACAAATTGTGTGTGTCCCATAAATTATTTGCTGCTGAATAGGCAATTATTTGTTGTAATTTATTGTGGTATGAATTAATGTGTGAGTGAGTTTAAATGTGTGTTGGTAAATGCTGGGCTATGTGCTTTTTTTTTATACAATTTAAAAATAATTAATTTTCCAGCAAAGCGAGTGCTGAGGATTTGCAGTTGCTGATGCTGCAGACGGCACTCAAACAAATTAAATGGCATTGTTTGCACTTGCAACATACAAAGACACACAAACATACACATACGCATTATTAAATGGTTGCATTATGTTCAGCTGCTGTTGCTGCTTGTGAAACTGTAACAAACAACAGCTTGCATACAATATGTAATGACTTAAGTCAACGATGTCAATCATTGTTGTCATCTTCATTTAATCAATACAAATACACAGTGTGTATGTGTGTGTGTGCTTGTGTTTGTCAGAAGGACATTAACTCTACTACCGACTGATGCTGCTGATGTTGGCAGAAACTCAACTTAACCCAAACCAACTCATTTCGATTCAATGTGTATTTTCTGTCATCAAGGCAGCTCTTTGCCTGGTGGCAGTTTGTCTTTCGCTTGACTTCATTAAGCTCGTTGTCAGCCTGGTGTGCAAGGCAGGATGCTTGTCGTTGTGTTTAAATTTGAGATGTAGCCAAATTCTCATAGCAAGCTGAAAAGTTGTCGTTAGACGTAATGCCAAATATACATTAATTAATATTAAAAATGAAAATTTGTATGAATACTTGTGTTAAAATACGCAATTGCAGATTTTAAGATTCATCATGAGACCTTTTTAATCGTGATGTTAATCTTCTCAAATTTGACTATTGATCCGTTTTTCTCAGGACCGCTCTTGTGAGCTATCCGCCGCGTGAATTTATGTCAAGAAACTTAATGGATTGAATATGCACATTTAAGTACAAGCTGATTAAAAGCACTTACAGGCATAAACTTTCACACACTTGCATTCGGAGCCAATAAGTTGGCACCAAGACTTGCGCTGAAAAGTATGCTACAGAGAAATGAATAAGCAACACAGGGCAAAAGTCATTGCCTGAGTGCTTTAGACTGTGTGTGCATTTTCTGTGTAAGCTTTTCAATTGCTTGCATAATTAAAATATTGCACATACTCAGCGTGGTACTACATTTGTTGAAGCTGTGCTTGCCGCCTTCCACACTGAACCGCAAGAATACATAAATCTTGTTGGCTTTGCACAGCCAAAAGGCAGAGAATCGAAAATAGAGAAAACAAAGAGATTGCTTTGGTCATATTTAACGATTTGTAGCTCTAGAGGTTGTCACGAAGTTCATCGAAGTGCTTTTAATAGCATTTGCGTTCTGCTATTACTGCTGTTTCTCCAGCTTTAGCGCTTATGAAATATGAACCCAAATTGATGTCATTTTGGTGTTTGGCATTGCGAATGCGTTTTGCCGTTGGTTTTTGTTAAGCGTTGTGGTTTTTAATTGGTTTGCATGGCTGTCGAAAAAGCTTTGGCCCAAACCTTTTTATATGTGTTCGAGCAACGAGTTTTGGAAATTACAATAATGATTAATTATTCATGCACATACGTAAAGAATTAATGGGATTGACATTGATTATTTAATGTAGTATTTACTATGTTCATTCAATTGTATTATATATATATGGTTTTCAACTTGATGTTCGACAGTTAAAAAAATTTGTTTGTTCATATTTCGGCTTATTATTTTATTTATTTATGCACTTTGATTTATCAAAAAATGTGCATAAATTAAAGTTGTTGATTTATAATAGGCATTTTGATGGTTTTGATATTAAGCTAAAAGAGTTATTCATTTATTGCTTTTGGATATGGCTGCAGCGATAAGTGTTGATTTATTTCAAATTTTTTAGGTAATAATGAAACTACACCATGTTCATAAACATCTAAATATTAAAAATTAATACAACAATAATGCAAATGAAAGGTGAGAAATTTTATTTCTTGCATACAAGTTGATAGTTGTACATTATTGCAAAATATATTTAATCAACGCATATAATTTTCTTTATGAAGTCTGACAAACAGCCAACATAATAAAAAAGAAGAGGGCGATATGAGGTTGGTAAAAAAACTTAAACTAAAAGTGCAAAGAAAATTCGATGGCTTGCAGCAACAACAGCTGCTGTTCGTGTTGGCATTGCCAATTTAAGCACAAATGCAATTGGAATTTGCAATGAATAGTTAAACGTACGCACACACTTACAGCCACACACACACAGACGAAAAACGGGTAGCATAAATTTAACACAAGTGTTGAGCAAAGTGCATTCGCAATGCGATGGCACTGCTGTCCGTCATCTGGTTGTTTGAATTGTGTATGTATGTGGTTTTATATTCTCATTATGTTCTTTGCGTAGTCAGTCAGCCAAAGGAGCGTTAAAATTGTAAATAACACACAAGGCGCACCGGGCCAATTAAAATATAGTTAATTGTTCAAGTTCCTGGCGGTAAGTGGAAGTTGCAACAGCCACATGACGATGAGCAAAAACAGAAGCAGAAGCAAAGGCAGAAGAAGCATCGCAAGACCTAGCCGAGTGGCAAAGTTTGCGTATGAATCATGGTTATGTTCATGCCTGTGGTGCAGTCTGTTCAAGATAAGGCCGAAAAGTTAGCTACAACTGCATATCTGGCTTATACGCATGTACACTCATGAGTCATATGTACGTGTGCGATAGAGGGTTAATGCATATTACTCATACGACGTGTGTGACAGCAATTGCCCAGAAAGCCGGCGTAAATAGTCTGGAGCAGGCGGCAATCCAAAAACTCAAGTTGAGGATAAAATAGAGAGACAAAGCGCGCTGTATACAAAACAGATGTGAAAGTTTTTGTCAACAGTGATGTGGTATGATTCGAAAAGAAATTTTATCAATCATAACTTTGATGTAACTGGATCATAATGAATAAAAAAAAAAAAACAGTTTTGAACATTTTGTAATAACCAAATTAAAATTTGACACATTGAAAAGCTTTTTAATTCAACAAAGCCTCAAATGAGTTGGATATTTACTCATACTTAAATGCATAAGCGTTGGTCTTAGTCCTTTTAAATTGGAATATTTAATTCCAAGTGACATTGATGCTCTCAGCCGTCCAGCTGTCTGACCTCTGTTTCCCCTGCCTTCCTGTCCAAGAACTTACAATTTGATATATGAACGAACACGCTGCCAAAACCTTAGTGTCCCCTGAACGTCTACAACAATTTCAATTTGAATTAACTGGTCATAGACTTAAGCCTGGTTCTCAGTCTCAGCAAGCAATGCCTACTCCTACACCTATTGCTTCTCCATCCTTCAGTTCTTATGCTGCGTTTGGTTGCTTCCCTGGGCAAACCCTTTCGCTGTCGCTGGCAACAAGCAAGCTGTGTTTGGCAACCGGCATTGTTGCCATTGTCACAGACGGCCTACCAATGCCTCACGCCATGTTCTTGATTTGATTTTGCGAGCCTTGTTTGTGGGTGTGGTCCGCCCGCCCAAATAAGCATGTGGAATTTTACCAGACTGACATGTCATCTCGGTTTTTTCAGGTTTTTTTTTTATTAAGGGCGATATTCGAGTTGGTTGATAATTTAGTAATGGATTTAAACGGCTGTCAAGTGGCCCGTTTTGTTGCCTATTTTTGTTGCGGTGCTCGCGAACAAGCCAACAAACTGTTTAAAGTGTTCCAGCAACTTACCAACAACAGCAAAAACATACGAGTGTTCTTCCTTGAATTATAAACATTCTCAATAGGAGGGAAAGAAAAAAAGTTTTTATATATGCCAGTTGAAGGCCTAACCTTGTATGCTTTTTGACATTTGCCGAGAAGAAGATTTAAAATACATTAAAAAACGAAGTTTATTATTTTGATAATGCTTTTAGAAGAAATATCATTCTGTTATTGATTTTCAAATCCAACTTTTAGATAAAGTTCATTTACATATGTGGACCTCTTCTTACAGTTTGTCATTGTTAACATTAAATTTGGTTACCATTTAAGTTGTTGTTGTGTTTTGCAGTTCTGTCACAAAACGCCCAAAATTAACAATGCAAAACATAAATGTTGGCAACTTGTCGCTTAACAACGGCATTAACATTGACCGTCTGCCCCTCAGTCTTTGATTTTGTCAGGCTGCTTGAATGTTTGTTGGTTTTTTAGTCTGCACAAAGCAGCAACTATACAAAGTTTTAACTGATTACGTTTGCTGTTGATAATGTTGAGTGACATTTGGTTTGCGTATTAACTTAAGTGAACGACAGCATGCCCCTGTGCCCTCGGCCTTGTGTGCTGGGTCTCTTTGCCTGGCATGAGAGTGAATGTGAGCTGTGGTTGATCCTGCACGCTTTCCCGCCTTCCACTTCGGAAACAGGGAAAACTGCGAGTTAGTTTGGCATTTGCGTGCAAACTAATTGCCAAGGGAAAATGCATTTCAATTAAAAACGATTTTTTAATATGTTGATGCGAGTTGCTCCACTGCGGCTCAAACAGTCTCCACTGCGGTTCAAGTTAACGTTATTAGAAATGAAAGAAATTAATTTCGTGTAAAATATTACAAAGCGTGCTATTTGCACAATTGTGCGTTTTTGTAGTTGCATGGTTTTGTTTCAACTTTTATTATGTTATGAACTTAAATATTTATGTACATTCATGAAAACTTATCTCGGAACAAAAAAAATAAATAAATAAAGCTTTAGAGATTTACTCTTTCCCAGTTCACCTTACATACGCAGTTCAATTGTCAACTAAATGATTTCCAAATAACATGTGTTTAATGTGCATGTTCAACATATTCTTTGGACAGCAACAAAGAAAAATACTCTTTTAACTCGGCAGTCCCACACAATTGTCGAATATATAATTGTTGGACTCTAAAAGTGTACCTGTTTTGACTTGAACTTGACCTTAGCTCGTTAACTCAGTGTTAGTCTGTGTTAAATGCATGCATATATCTTTTAAGCCTTTCTGCCAAACCAATAAACCAGCACTTAACCAAAATTACCCCCTTTGCAAATGAGAATGAGCATGCCCAAGCCACCAGCCGCCGTTGCAACGTCGTTTTTGCCTCAAACACAACACTCAGTGATTGTGTGTTAGTATTAGTGTGTGTCTACAGAATCATGTGCACTGCAATCAGTCTCCATTTACACTTTGCACCTGCGGCACTCTGCCAACCTGGGTTTGCCAGCAACACGAACATTGAAGGGTGTAGTTGAGTTGAGCAGTTAGTAGCTGTAGGGGACAGTTGGTTGAGTAAGTAGGAAAAAGTGTTTCTGGGGCCATCGGCTTTGAACCTGCATGCAAGCGGAGGCAAACCAAAAGCCTGAGAAAAGTGTGAGTAAAAAAGTGAGAACGAGAAAACAAGAGAAACTAACAAACAAACAAACATTTCATATGAGAATAGGAGAATAACCAAAGGGGACTGCTTGGAGTTTTGGTAGAGGTTTCAGGAACTTTGGCGGTTTGTATTCGAACATCGTTGCATAAGTGAAACAAACTGATTTTTATTATAGCAATGTGTTGTAGCCCTGCTTTGTTGCTACTCTTGTACAAAAGTTAAACTTTAATGTAATAATAACGACAAGAGTAACACAAGCAATATCAAAAGCAACATCAACACTTGGTCATGAAACCGTTTTGAACCATGGGTACAAACCAGTTTTCATGTTCGGTTTTTAGCTATTGTATTAATTTGACTTTAATTTGTTGTCGCTCCTCATGTTCATTGTGTTTGTTAACATTCCGCAAAAATTCAGTGTTGTTATTAATATTTTTCCCACCCCAAACAAAACGGACGAAATATATTTATTGTGTTCAAGTGAGAATTCAATATTCGTTGTGGGCTTGCCTTTTGGTTCTATGTTATTGCCTGATGGGTGTCAGCACTTTATATTGTATGTTTTTTCTATTGCTGGTTGTGTGCCATTTGCTTTGTGATCGAGAATCAAATGCTTACCATGTAAATTATGATTTCGAACTGTAGCTGAAATGAGCGGGTGGGCATATTAATGTAAGCTCAACCTCTAGCTTTAAAGAGTGCAGATATAAAATAAATAGAAATGCTTTGGACATATTTAAATGTTGCGTTAAGCTTAGATGGTATTTTCATGTCGTTAAAGTACAATATTGAAATCCATTCTGGGTTATGACACATGAAGCTTGTCAATGCGGCTGTAGAAAACCTATACAAAATGCATTAGTCTTAACTAACGAGGGCTGTTTTATAAGTAACTAGAATATTTCTTCTAGAAAGTTTCTGAAGTGAACTCTTTCTTTAATTTGCATATTTAGTTTATATTACATTGGAAATTCAGGATAGGCAACAGTTATTTGGATTTTAATTCATGTGTTAAAGAAACTTGAAAGCTCATCTTAAAAGAAGTTTTATTGTAGTCATTTGTATAACTTCTAAGTTGCTTAAGCCTTATTTAAACGCAAATGTAAATAATGGCATTCATGGCCCATATTCGTATTAATTGGTTCTACGACCACGCTGACTGTCTCAGGGATTAACATGTTAATATCTTATTTCCGTCAACGGAAAACTGGCAACTACAATTAGCACTGGCAGACCTGCTTTGGTCAACCACTCCAATGCACCAAAATTTAAGCAAAGCAGACATAGAAACAGACATAGAAACAGACAGATACAAATACAGATGCAATGCACTGATGGAATCTGCCTATGTTTTATCATCACAATATGTCAAAATCTTTTGAACATAGAGTCTAAACCATATACATATTTGATCTGTGTGAGTCTGGTTTAGTTTGGTTTGGTTGCATATTATGGCTCAAGGCATGTCAACAACATTTTGCATTTGCTTACCAACCTCGGCCAAACTGGGCAACCGCAAATACATTTTTGGCTCTTTGTGCAACAACTTTGTTGTTGCTGTGGAATGCTGCTTTCTGTATGCTTTTGTTCTGTATATGTCTGTGTATAATTTGGAGTGCAAATAAACGAAAGGTTGTCTGGCTGCCTGGATCGACTGTTGGCTTGGCCAAAAGATAATTAAAGCTAAACAAATTTATGAATGTGAATCATGGTAAACGAATTTAAGTTAAATTACTAGTGTATTTTTTTTTAGATTGTTACGCTCTTAAATTTTAATGCAATGTTTGTAATGTATGTAAAAAATATTTAAATATTTTCAAACATTAAAATTTATCTTTTGTATGATGAAAGAGAAGCTTAACGTTCGTTTCCAATGCTCTTAATATATATAAGCTTAAGCTTTAATACTCTTCCTTAGTACTGAATATACCTGTCAAATATCGTGCAGCGTTCTCAAGTTTGAATATTCTTCAACTCATTTAACTTGATTGCAAATTAGTCATACGCCTTGTGGTTAAAGAATCTTTGGCATTGTTGGGTGTTCAGAGTGGACTGAAAAGCTTTTGCTTTTGCTTTCTGAGCACGCCTCAAACATTTTACTCATTATAATGGTGAGATTAAGAGCTGTTCTGTTTGCATTTGTGGCTTACCAAGTTGTTCATATGCACAATCATTTAATCAACTCGACTTTTGAGTGAAATACAATGGAACTTAATAGTTAATATTTGCGCCTGGCAAACTTGTATCTTTAATTGAGTCATTTAACATATTTCTTGATAATTGTTAAGCATTAATAGTCAAAAAGGCATAGAAAATCCTCCCGGCTTCTTTCAGTTAAAAGTTAAATGGAACTAGAACTAAACTTTATTCTCCTATAAATTTAAACAAGCAACGGTCAGCTTAAGACAGGGATTAACTTTCCAGGAAAGACGATAAAGGAAAGAGTAAGAAAAAACAGAGCAAGTCGCAAATCAAGCCTCAAGCGATATAAGTTCTGAACACAAGCTCTGTAGGAAACTTGTGGACGAAATAATTTTTAATGAAAGTGTTTTGTGATAAAAATCTTTATGTTTTTTATAGTTGAAGCTTTGGTTTGGCATTGTTTTAAAAAATTGATAATTTTGCTGATTTATAATGAATTGATAATTTTTAATAAAAATACGTTTCGTAATGTTATTAAAAGTATGATAAAATATTGGAGGAACAACTATATATTACATGCAGTACGTACTATATGTTTCATTCAATGTATTTCCATTTTGCTTTCAAGGAATGATTGATTCGGAGCAATTAAGAGCGCATTTTTCTCTTTTATTTTTGATAAAAGAAAATTAAGTGGTGACCACTTTAAAATTGGCTTCAGACCTTGAAATCAGAGACGCCAACGCCATTTGAGTTAATCTTCTAAAACGCGACTCTAGCTTAATTTACGGCCTTGGCTAGGCAGGAGACTAAGCGCTTGAGGTATGTGTGGAAATAGAAGCACACACATGCCAGTTGATACCCGAGTAGAAACTGTCTATTTGTCTGTCTGTGAGCCAGCCGGCTTAAGCTAGTCTGTGAGACTGGCTGGTCTCTGGGTGCAATAACAGTTCTTTTTTATTCGGTTGGAAAAGGATTTAAAAATTATTTACAAGTTATAAGGACATTTTCCTTAATTTGGTTTCTGGTGTTATTTTCATACGATAAATCGCGAACTCTCGGTTAGTTGACTTTCATTGACAAAATGTCGGCGTTTCCGTTATTTTCATTTCCTTTCTGCTAGTTGACTCTGCTAACGTTGACGTCGCCGGCGTCAACATCGGCGTTGGAGCTCTTTGAAATAAAGATTCTTGGCACAAATTCAGCACTAAATTGATTTTGAACAATGGCAAGCGGCGACTCCATTCATTTGATATCTTTGGCAATTTATCTCGCCATGATTTCGACAATTTTATCGAGCAACGTTTCCATTTTTCTGTACGAATGTATACTGCACATGTGTTAGTTAATATGTTCATTTTTGAATAGCAGCGACCAACACAACATCAACATTTTATGAAACGCAGAATGCAATTAATGCAACGAATTTTTCAAACGTTCACTTTGTGAAGATAAACAGTTATTTGTTTATGCAAATTTTAAGTGATTTTAAGTCAGGAAATATTGATTAATTATATTCATTGCTTATTATAAATGAGCTTAACTAACAAGGTAAACAGCTCTTAAGAAAGAGCTAGTAAAATTATTCAGTCAACAATTGCTAAGCAGTTTATTGTCTCAAAAAGGACTCAAATTCGATCCTTACACAGCCGATTACAAAGTGCAAGTGCCCTAAACAAGCATCGCCTGCAATTAAATCTGCAAATAAAAGCCATCAAATTCAATTTGAAGCTCCACTGCCTCTCGTTTTCACTCAAATAACGACAAGCGATGAAAATTTATATGTGTCGTGGCCGAGGGTTGCAGCAAAGAGTGTTATTTGTACCACAATTGGGATAAATTCTAAAGTGGGCTATGCAGCCTTTCGGGTCTGGGTACCATCATGATTTTTGCTCTCCCTGCACACACAAAGCAATTTTTAGTTTGCATCGTCGTCCTCGACTCCGCCGACATAATCAATAGTTGTGACTTCCTTTAATGGTTTTCCGGTGATTCAGAACTTCCGTGCAGCTCTTTCTCTTATCGTTCCCAGCTCTCCTATTATATTTTGGCGAATTTCCACACTTTTGTCACTTGTTGGACATGCATGCCTGACATTTAAAGTGCGATAGTCGCATTCCTTTTCCAGCAGGCCAGCAAGCAAATTTTCATAACGTGGTCTCGGTGGTCGCCAGGAGCTGAAGTGAATTCATTAAGGAATTCAATTTAAATGCACATTTTACATGAATGAGCAACGTTGGCTACGTTGAATCTGTCATTTGGATGCCATCGTATTAAATCTGCTCTTAATTATATTCACGAACTGTGAAAAGTATTTCGGTTATTAATTTAATGCTATACTATACTATTTTATCATTACGTGCGAGTTTCTATAAATAATGCAGATAGTTGATATAATCTGTCTGTGAATGGTGAATGTTTTAATCGAATTTTATTGAAGTTATTTCATACTTTTAATGGCTACGAGAGAAGTGTTTCGACCTCGATTTCGGTTGAAGCTTCTTATTCACTCTGCCATGACATTAAATTGTAATTAAGTGTTTTATTTATGCATTGAAATAAGGCTTTCGAGGCTGTCGTCTTTCCCATTAGGGCGTTTTGAAAAGAGTCATCGAAATTCTAAGTATTCTTTGCTTGGAGGAATTAGCTCTTTGCCCTTAAGCTTTTATTATAAAGTCTAATGCGTGCTTCGATGGATTAGTTTTATGTATGTGTAATGCCTACAAAGTTTTTTTTGGTTGGCTTGTTGGTGTTAGATAACCTTGTTAGCTTTAAACACAAATAAAAAATCAACATCTTTTGATATTCAAAAAATTAAACAGAAAACATTTAAACAAAGAGGCGATATAGCGTGATATCATCGCTTACAACTTTTCAACCTAAAAGTATCTACGAAATAAGTTTTCAATACAACTGAGTTATTATTCTGTTCTGAATTTGTAATTTGGTAGCATAGTTTCCCTGAGCCACAGCATGCTTTGTCTAAGCATCTTTACATTCACATTGTTTTTATAAAATGTATACAATAAAGTGGATTATTGTTTTTCATTTGAAAGCACTAGATGATAGAACTTTTGGATAAATCAACTTACAAACCTTCAAGATTTTTCAAGATATTAATATGAAAGCACGTACCAAATTGTGTGTTGGTTTCTTAATAGTTTCATGTGCACTGCTTATCTTAGCGTGGATTACAAACCAAAAAAGTCAACTTCCACAATTTTCGAGTGAAACGACTCCTCAATTAAGTAGAAAATTGAACTTCAATCGGCTCAAGCGCCTACAACAACATCAAGAATTCGTATGGCAGCGCACTCTGTCAAATTCATCAAGTCTAAGGCTAGGCTTCAGTTACAGTCGCGGTCGAACTGGCGTTCGTTATGTACTCGGAGTGCCAACTCTACTTCGCCCTGGCAAAAGCCACTTGATGCAAACACTAGAACAACTGATTGGAAAAATGAATAAGCATATTCGTAGCAGATGCCTGATAGTTGTCTATATAGCTTCAACGAAAACTTTAGCTGTGGAGAAAATATTTTTAGAGATCAGCGACCTTTTTGGCCACCATTTGGATGATGGACTGATCAGTGTTATATCACCACCAAAAAACTATTATCCGAGCTTTGATGCACACTACATAACTGCACAAGCCGAACAAAATCTCGACTATATGTTCCTTATGACTTACGCACAAAGTCGTGGCGAATTTTATCTACAACTAGAGGATGACATTAAACCAAGTGCCGGGTATATGGACTACATTGATAAATTTACGAGCTCGCATTCAAAAAAACATTCGAGCGTACAAAGTTGGATTGTGTTGAGTTTCAGTGAATTGGGATTCATTGGCAAGCTGTTACAAACAGAAGATCTCAAACCCTTCCTGGCATACGTGAAGATATTCTACAGTGATCAGCCTATCGACTCGTTACTGCAATCGTATGTGAGGTTAAAGAGCTGCCGTTGGGATTGTTTTCACACGGTCTTCTGTGCTAAGTATTTCAAGTTGTATTTTATAAACGCAACTCAATCACAATTTCAATACATTGGCTTGAAGTCTTCGCAGCGTGATGAAGAGCTTGAAAAGCAGAAGGAAAGAAGATTCAATAATGATTTTGGAAGGACGCAAATGGGTCATTTGCGTCAGCCTTTGAACTTGATAATGTCGCACATGAACACAATGCTGCTGGAAAACAAATATTTGGAAGGAGGAGAAACTTTTATTTGGGGCTACATGCCACAGAAGTCGTCAATTATTGAATTTATGAAAGCTCATCAATACGATAAAGGGCAGATAAGGATAAGGGGTGGTAAAAAGAATGCAGATAACTTCTCCGATGTAGTTTTGGATTTGTTGGAGGAAAAGATGGTGTTAACAAGAGAGGACACTAAACATTGTGGTTTAATAATGAGTTATACTCATCTGACAGGTGAACGCAAGCCTGATATCATTTATTTTTATATAAGTGAAAAAGAAGGAACAAGTTTTTTTAGACGCTTTTGGAGAGGAAAGGCTTCAAACTTGGCTCTAAGTTTAAGACTGCAAATTTGGCATTTTTCTGTGCTACACTTTGTTACCAATAAACGATATATATATATAACTATAAGATAAAGAGTTTAACTAAATTCAGCTTTCAACATTAATTTATTTTTTGACATAATTCAAAAGATTTGATTTGAAAAATTTAGCATTGCTGCGTTTCTACAAATGTATTAAAAACATTAAGAAGCTTTTGTACTTTTTCTTTTTGATGGTTTTGAAAGTTGAAATTCTATTCATATAAAGTCGGCATAACTATTTATGCTTTAAATACGAATTTTCTGTTTATCTATTATTTATTGTATATTTGATGCACAGCGAGAAACATTTTAATAGCTGTTCACCTGCTAGTGTATTGCATAAAATAAATTTTTAAGATAAAATCTGTATTGAATTTTGTTGGGGTAGACATGAGAATCAATACACGACTATTGCAACTAAAGTTAACTGAGGCTAAGACGGTGAGTGTGGCG
>JAWNNU010001263.1:0-15406 GCA_035044585.1 Scaptomyza polygonia | reverse complement strand
AGGCTTCAATATTAGATATGTAGAAAAGGAGAAAACCAGCCATATGTTGCCTAGCCTCATGATTCTTCAGGATATGTTTTCAATAAAGTTAAACGTTGATAATCTTTGCTTATGTTCTTTTCATAAGAGCTTGATTTTCCCATTGCAGGGCCAAACTGTTAATATATTTGACAACTGACTTAACCATTGTGAGCCCCATTTATAAACATTTAACCAATATTTACATTGTAATTTAGTCATTATGTCCCAAAGTTCAAACAGCTGCTTCTAGATATTGGCCATCGGCCAACAAAAACCGGGGCCTTACATTAAAGCGATTTCACGTGCTCTGGGAAATAAAGAAGTTTTGGGCGCGTGTTAAGCTGTTTTACATAAACAAAAGTCAGCGTGAAAAAGCTACAGAGAAGAAATTGTTTATGTCAAAGGAGAGGATAATGGTGTAAAGTGGATGGACAACGCTGGTTTGACTCATATGGTGGGCCAGCTACAGCTTTGGTCGTTGCCATTCTTGAATGGCAATTTGGGCTGTCTGCTTGGGCAGTCACAGGATAGCTGAGGCACAGGCTTTTTGTGCCTTGGTAATATTTAGGCAGTTTTAATGCAAAAGCGTCCACAAACCATAAATGATGGAAAACTGCACAGACGTGCAAAAAATGTAGAGACAAGCTTCTAAAAAAGACAACCAAAATTTAAACGATATAGCAAGAGGCAGTTCAACCAGCCAGTTAGAGTTGTTGTAGTGAAGCATGCAAAAGTCCCATTAAGGCTAATAGGCCCAAAAGCACCAACGAAAGAGGAAGACAGCTCGAGACATAGACATAGACGGAGACGAAGAGATAGTAAGTCAGTAAATGAAATGGGCTAATGCGCTACCAGGGATGTCGTTCCAAAATTTCTGCACAAAGATCTTATTGTATTTATAAAAATAAGTTTAAAGGTATTTTCATTTATCGTAATAATTAATTATAATTTATAAGAATATTTTAAGCGAACAAACCCAATACATTATAAAAATAAATTTAAGAAATTAAGCGTTCCGTTAAGATAGCTAACTTTGTACCCATTATCCTATTTTTTGACCATTGGAAACAGAACTCTATCAATAATCCAAAAATGTTCACAACTATTCTTAACTGAGCTCTGAAATTGTTGGCGTTTGCACGTTTACAGTTGTAGCTAACTGTTAATTTTCTCTATTTGTTTTTTTTTTGGGGGACGTTGAAAGTTGGCCACCCACCTTTTCCCAACTTCACACACTTCCACTCCACCAAATGAAGTAGGTTACAGAACAGTTGTGGCCTGCCGTGCAGCAACTAAAAACAACAGACGCATTCAAGTTTTCTCTACTTTTTTATAAACGCCGCTAGCACTTTTGGTTCGTTTGTTCTAATCGTGGTTATTAAGTATGAGAGTCTTCTTCGTGAACCTCTCACGCGAAAAACTCCAGAATATAAAGTCCTTCTACAATTGTGTGTCCTATGTTTGGTTCATGTTAGCATTAATTTTTGTTTATGTGCATAATTTTGGCATTGAGCCAGATCATTTTCTTGCCTGCTCAGCTTAACTCAACTAAATCTTATTCGATTTAACTCAATTCGGCTTACCTCGTTTTTGCTGTTAGTTTCCCTTTCAAAGTAAATGTGTCTTAAGAGGTCAAAACAATTTAACTCACAAATTATTGAATGTTTATATTTTTATTGTCATTTCTTGTGCGTTTTTGCCTTAAAATGTTCTTTTTACCCGTTTGTTTATGTATCTTTTATCTGTTAATGATAAGCTTATAGTAAAAGTTATATCCTCCTCACATCCGTCATTTAGGCATAGAAGCTCTGTTCTGCATCAATTTTATTTTTTGGAACACCAAGAACGTCTAAACCTCAAGTATGCCGTTTCCCAAACTCACTTCTTCTTCAATAATATAACTTAAGATCACGTTCGAGCAAATTGCGAGTGCCATTTTGTCAACTTCTAATAAGTTTGCTGTGCAAGAAGAGAAAATAGTTTGCAACGCACTTCGAACTGTCAGCTTGCCTGCTGTTGAATCCTTTGCACACGACGTGAAAGGATGGGAGATGCAGAATTGGTGGAATGGTGTCGCTTCACAATGGCAATGGCAACGATGCCACCATTTTGTACATCAAACAAGTTTTAAGTGCACCGAGGCGACACAGAACTCGGTTGGATGCTAGAGGTGCTACAAACCGCTAGGCAGGCAATCGGGCAACCACAACAACAACACACAAAATATTCATGAACACAACAGGCACATCAATAAATTGCGCTCTCCAAATGGAAAGGAACGTAGAAAGCTGCGTCGTTCGCTGATGCAGCTGCTGTGCCAACGGGGCAAATGGGCACAAAGAGGCTGCGAGTGGCGTGATAAACTTGCAAAATATGCTAACATAATGCAACCGAACGATAGAATGGAGTGTAGTAGATGCATCATCAAGGTTTTATGATGCTCCGACTTCGTGGAATTAGCAATGAGCCCAGCAGCAACAACCCAAATCAGTCGCTCAACTCTTCAGCTCGATATTAGATTTTCAGCAGTTGCGCGTTTTTAACATGAGCCTGAAATAGAAAGATTGGGTTTGTGTTGGGTAGATTTGTGGGCATAATGCCTTATCAAAGTGTAATCCTTAAATATTTATACGTGAATGGTGTTCAGGTCTATGGCAGTTGCTTAAGATTTTAAATTGTAAGTGAGGAAAAGTGTCTGCTAATTAATTTAAATACGAAAAGACTTTCAATTTGCAAAACTTACACGCTCTCCAGTCACCGCTTTAAGCCAGTTAGCAGTGACTTCAATGATGGTGACAGCTGTGGCTATGGCTATGGCTGTGGCGACAAAAAGCCATGAAATAAATTATTTCAAGAATCAATTACAACTAATAGCATAGACCACTTGAAAATCAATTCAATTCACATGAAAGCCACCAGTCTGACAGAAACAGAGTCACAGACTCTCAGAGACTCCAACTGAAGGGTGAACACACGAGCAAGGATGACTTCAGGACTGAAATGAATCGATGACTCTGAGTCGCACACACAGATTGGTTTTGGTGGAGTCAAACAGAGCTTCACTACCTATACACATGTGACGATTTAAGCTTATGCATAATTGATTGTAAGGACCTAGAAGCCCGATTTTGGGTTACAGACCATTAAGTGTGTGCCTGCCTGGCAAATTAACCAGGTAGAATTGCATACTCAAGACATATTATATTAATATAAATGCATATTGCAAATTATGCAAAACGATGTGGTTTAAGACAAGCTTAACCTTGACATTATTTAAGATAAGCTTAAACATTTTAAATTTAAATTTTGGATACCTTCTAACCATTTATTTGAAATTCATAACAATACAAAAAGTTAAATTGAAGTCATTGTAATTATACTATTTCAAATGACTGAAATATTTCTTGTGCTTTCATCAATCCCAAAGGCTTTTGAACACTTTTATATTTATGAAATGAATGAGCTAGAGAGCAAGTTCCCTCGCTATTCGTACTGCCAGTGTCAAATGCGAACTTTTCATTTTCTATGCCGCAACAGTCGTTGCTGAGTTACTTAGGCTTAACATGGATAGGCACCAGTAACTAAACAGACAGACAGACCGAAGGACAAATGTCATGGCAGACGATTCCGGACGCTGGACAGGATGACAAACTGACGAACAGACAATCCAGCGTGGCTGGCGACGAAACTGTATTTTTGCCTTTTTTATGTTTGGCATGCAAACAGTGGTGGTTGGTGAGAATCGGGGGAGTATGGCAGGGAATGCACATCTGAGTGGCAGACAGTGTGCAAATGTCAACTCGTTTGGAATTCAGACAAGTATATGCATAGAAAAATGTCAAGTGTTGGAAAATACACAAGCCAAATGCTGTTGGCCGAATTTTGATTTTTTTGAGGGCTTCTGTGCACCAATAAAACCAAGTGCATCTACAATTGTTAGCCAATTGGCAGCCAGTTGGGCCATTTAATTTGTTTATTAGCTCAACTAAGGCGCTGTCAGTGCAATTAACGACTAATGAGTCAAGTCCATGTCTAAGTCCCAAAGTTGTTCTTAATTTTGGTCATACTGTATCAACATCATTATCATCAGTCTCATGAGCATCACTCACAAAAACCTCGTCACAAAAATTACCATCATTATCATTGTAAGCATGCGCCGGAACGTGCAGTAGAAAGTTTTCTCAGACTTCACAAGCGTCTAATGCTAGCCAAAATAAAAGCCACAACAGCAGAGTGACGAAGCGCTTTAGATGCATTTGACGACAGACAGGATTGTGCATTGAGATGGGAGCCATAAAAGCCATAAAGAAAATCTCAGCCTAAGAGTTGGGGTATTTTAACTCTTTTGTTTTTAAATTCCAGACAAGACTAAGATATATTAATATTTATAAATATAACAATTAAGTACATGCACGCTTTATGACTGTAAATTGATATATCAAAATCGTTACGATGTTTTTTCTATAAAAATTAATTTGTAGAATTGCCAACACGGTATAATATTTTTCTTTTGCATTTCGGGTGACGGAAATGAAAGTTCACTACGTTTGTCAACAGCAGATTCAAGAGCGAAAAAAACCACAGCCTTTCGTTCAACTCCACCGCAATCACCCCTCTGCAATCTCTCCTCTGTCCAGAACTCCTAGCCAAATCTCTTGCTGCCCTAACCCATTTAACAACCGCAAAATATGCTCAACACAGCGCAAATTTCTGGTTTACTTCACTGCAAGTTGTCGGCGTCGGCAAGTAAGCAACTTAATGTGTTGTCGACGCCAGCTTCAAAATTAGAAATTAGTATTCATGCCCCACAGTGTCATTTCCGCGAATGCGCGCGCCATAGAGAAGAGTTGGCAGAAAAGTTTTTCTTTTTTTTTGTGCTAGAAGTATTTGTGTACTGAAGCACTGCAGAAAAGAGATTGATATGCATGCAACAAGAAACTGCCAGCAATATGGCTGGTTATGAAGTGCTTCTGCAGTCTACACAGCTTTTCTATCTCTTTCTTCTTCAGATTTTCCATTTCCACCGTTCAAAGTTCGTGTCTATGAGACAAGTTCAAGATATGCCATAGTACAAGTATTATGGCACGACTTGTTCACATAAATCCTAAATTAGGACATAATTTTGCATATTTTAATGTTGCTTGCCTAATTCTCTTTTAAATTTTCTTTTGAAATCATTTTCTTGGATTATTCAACAAGCAAAGAGAAGATTTCCTCAATTGTCTGTAGAATTGAAAGCGCAGAAAGAAACTTTAGAAAATTTTCGAAATTGCCGAGGAATTGTTAGCCGGAATGATTTTAAGTCAAGAAACGTTTATAAGTCTTTGACTGAAGCCACACTTGAAGGAAGAAAAATATATATAGCATTACTTAGGGTGCAAAACAACAAAATTGCCATTGAGTTGATACCAATGAACAACACCATTGCAATTCTCATTCCAATCGCCAACGTCGACGCCACAACAAACACTTACGATAAATTCTTGAGCCGAGTGTCAACCATAAAGGAATAAGGCTTATATTTGCCTAGGCACAAAATGAGCAAGAGAGCATGAAAAGGCAGTCGACTGCAAGCGGCAGGCAGGCTGGTTGGAATTGTACTTTACGCCAGCAAAAATCCGTTGGCCAAGTTCCAATTTTAACGCCACTGCAGCCACAGTCATGCACACAGAACAGAAACAGCGGCTGCATCCCCAGCATCACGTTGGGTACGCGAACAGGGATTTAGTGGGGAGTGGGGAGACATGCCATGTGGGCGTCGACCATGCCCTGAGGCCAGTAGGTTTCATGTCGATTTAAGGCTTAACATGCAACGAGTTCAAAATGTGTGCTCGTCCGGGCCCGAGTTTGTACTGGCCGGGCATGAAGGGAAATGAGTTTTTCTCCTAAGCGGCAACAAAAAAAATGCAAATATGCCACACAAAACAACAACAAGAAGAGCAGCAACTGTAGAGATGAGAATCGTCTGGGTTTATCGGTTTGAATTTAGATTTTTTTTTATTTCAGGTTTTTTGCTGTTCGACCGTAGGCGTGGCTGCCAATTAAAGGATTTCCCCCATTCCCTTACTCATACGAGAATGGCGAAAAATGTTTGGGAAAATATTGTCAGCTTACTGCGGCGGGATGCTGCTCTAGAAAAAAGCTAAATGCGCTTTGAACTGAATGCTGTTTTCGAGTTTGAAATTCGAGTTAATGAGCTATATAAAACAATTATTCCCCATGAAACAAGATACAATTTAAATAAGTTCCCCTTATTTGCATGTAAGCTTAGGACACATGAAAGGAAATCTTTCGAAAAAAAAAAAACGGTGCTCAAAATAAGCTGTAAGCCACAAAAACTAACATCTCAAATATCTTGTTTATATTGTTTAGCTAAGGAAAGTTCAACATTAATTTTGTTGGAGTCGGACGCAACCGACTTGTTGTTGACTCAATAGCTGTTTAGGAACAGGTAAATAAATCCTTACTGCGACGCGAGAAATATATGGATTTATGGGTTTGGAGTTTTTAAATTTATTGAATTGCCAGCCGGCTTTGAACAACAATTTTGACACATTATCTGTTCTGCCCATTCAAAAGTTTCAAGTCCCTAGCTTGACGGACAGACACCATGACGGACATTGCACAAGCCCAAGTTTGGTAAGGCTCACTGAGATATAGTGCTTTGACCTAACATACATGTGTACATTAAACTTTAAAAAGAATTTTGACATTTTACATTGTTTGTTGTTGTTGTGAGGCAGTAGACAGCCAACGTGCAACGTGATGTCTTGGGTGTGTGTTTTCTAGACACATTTGCTTAGCAGCTTAGGCTTTAAAGTTCAACCGAAACTTTTGACCTTGAAAGCCTCACAGACAATAACGCACACATAACCAAATATAAGTAAAGTTAGTGGAATAGCAAAGTCAAGACCAAAATCTTGTGGAAGATGCTAGGGGGTTGAAAGGTGTATGAACTAATATTCATGTTTCACTCGCTGTAGTGCTGCCTGTTTGAAGGCTAACTTCATAGTTTGAATAGTGCAGTTTAAACATTTTGACTTAAAGCAAAAGTTGGCCACACACTTCCACACACACACACGGAATTTGAAATTGTAAATGTTTGCACAATTTCAGAAAAGCAGGTTCACAGAACTACCAAACCTACCAGGCATAACGCACAAACACAGACAGAAATACACACACATATACACTTTATCTTTATCCTACCTACCAGTGGGCGTTGCCGAAATGTTTAACTAAAGTTTCGTGCGCTTGTGCAAATAGCACAAGGATTTCAACATCGTCGCCATCAGCTTCGCTAGTCCTTTTCGCTCCCAGTTTTCATACGCCGTGTTTCCGACACAAGCGGATTACAATCATAAGCAAAAATTAATTAATTATTTACCAGCAGCTTAATTAAGCGCAAATGCTCCATCACTTCCACACACACAAACCTATGTCTTAGCTGAGTTCAATGCTTAGGTCTGCTTCTGATCAGAGACCCCACAACAGAGACAATGGCGGCCAGGCAAACGTATTGTTTCGTTCTGGTTGAACCTGGATATTAATTAGTCTTAACCATTTGTCAATATTATCTATGAATCTTGTATATTGCTCACGATTTCGTTTGAAGTTCAAGGCAAACACATTTTGAACTATAAGGCCTACAGAACGAACGATTATTGGCATGAGTTGTTATTAAATATAATATTGTACGCAACAACTAAAGGCATTTTGAATTTTATTTGTGAAATACCATTTAGGAAATATCAATCCAAATAGAGAGGCGACGGAAAAAAATAAAGAAGATGAGTTGAAAAATGAATGCTTTAGACATATGCATTTTTAGTTTGTGACAAGTTGCAAGAGATACGAACACAGGGCAGAGTTTGAGGCACAGAATCCAAAGTAAAAGTTTGTTTTTCTTATTATGCAAAGCACGCTGGCTTACGAAGCGACAGCCCAGACGAGTGCATATCCTCCCCTGGAGTTCGATCGTAGGCAAACACAGATAAATCCATTAAACACGCACGTTTGGACACACAAAGGCAACTGAGCTACAAAAAGAGAAAAGGCAACATGAAAGGAGAGAGCGAGTTCGAGAACAGAAACCAAAAAAAAAACAGTTGCCCATTGGTAATTTAAAAAAAAAACTTTTCGGTTCGCTTCGTTTCGAAAGCGGAAGGTAATTAAAAGTGATTACAGCTCATTAAATGATAAGGAAATGTTACACACGCATTATATGTGTGTTTGATGGAAGGGCAGATGCACCGGGATGAGGCATCTGCTTCATTAATATGATAAACACGCACGCGATGGCAATGTGCCTGTCCTCGTCTGGTTTGTTCTAGCCGCATGTCCTTGCCGCAAGCGGCTTGCAATTGCAGCCAATCCAACAGCAAACAGGAACAATGGCAACAGCAGCAGCAAGAAACACGCCTGGCGCACTTCCAACTATAAGCAACAATTTTAGCAGCCGCCAAAGCTATTATCCAGCGCCAAGACCCTATTGCAGTTTCTATTGGTTTTTGCTTTCAGCCAAACTAGAAGGCAAACAAAACGATCTGGGAAAAATTGTTTTTCACACATGTGCGCGCAACATATTAAATTGTAAACATGCATAAATGTTGTTTATTGGGCAGCGTCAAAACCAAACAACACAAAAAAGAACGCAACATGAAAATAATACAAAACAATACTCTGATCTGATTTGAAAGCTACCCTGTTTAAGGTTAATATATACTTGTACTGAGTGAAATTGTTGATTAACATAATAAACAATACGAAAATGATTATTATCATAAGTTGAATAGCTTTCCAGAACCAATCCACATTTTACGAATATAAGCTTTTTCTTTTAGTCCTTATGACTAGGATATTGAGCTCACGATATATTTTAAACTGATATCTTAGGACCCTTTAAAGAACAATACAGTATCGTGTAAATTTCTTCATTTAAAATGGGTAGAGCATATTAATAGGGAAATAATAATAACTTGAATGCATGGACTCAATTTGACTCGATTTCAACTACGAATTCGCAGGCAATTGAAAGTAAACATCGAGTGCTAAGAACAATTTAATTTAGCTTGTAAATATTTCCGAGCGTGCTGTGCGCGTTCCTTGAGGCTTAGCGAAAGTGTATCCTGTCAAAGGATATTATGCAACGAAATTATTGTAGTTGGCACCCAACAAAAAAAAGAATCCGAAATAAACAGACAAAAAAGCCTCGCTGTCACTGTATCTTCTAATGGGCGGCTCTGTCGAGACAGCTGCCAAAAGTCCTGCTGCGCCCCGCCCAAAGTGGCATGTGTGAAACGATGCAAATGGATCAGTGTGGTTGTATGTGCGTGGCGTCATCAAAAAAGCGACCGCCGACATTGAATCGCACAAAAACAGAAACAAAATTTGCTGCAATTATTTTGTGGCAAAAAAATTCAAGCACCCAAGAATTTAAGGAGATGTTATCGCAAATGTTGCTTAAAAACATATGGCTCTTTGAATTGTTAAGAATTAGACTTATTTGTTTGCTTGTCGAAAATTGTTAAAAGTTTAGAATGTCGGTTTAAAAATGGATGATAGATTTTGTCCACACCTTTTAAGCTAAAGATTTAAAGCTTGTAAGGTACTAAATAGCTTGAATTTTTGTGATAACTGAGAATCGATACTAGAACTTTATCAGGGGTTTCACAGAAATCACTTCTGATGGAATTGAATTCGTTATCATTCCGCATTGCCAAAGACCACTGTATCCGCTGAAGTCTGATGCTGCGACTTAGTCCGAATTCCGATTCAGATTTTTGAATTCAGGGTCAGCATTGCCAGAGTTATTTTTTTTAACAAGAGTAGCCTTTTATTGGTTGTCAGGACAGAAATACTATATACTTTACTAAATATGAAAAATAATATCCATATTTTTTGCAGTATTAAAATTAAAACAGTTGCTATACCCTTGGTTTATTTAATATGGAAAAATGTCAGCCCTAAGCAGTCATATTCGAAAAGTTTGGTGAATATTCTAATATTCTATTCATTTCAGCGGAATTGAATTTAATCAGCGATTTCTTCGGAAGCCTTATTCTCATCCTGAAATGAGAACTAAACGCTTTAAGTTTAAAAAAAGCAAACGTCTTATAATAAACGAAGCGAATTCATGTGAGAAAATTTTTTTTTTTTTTAAATTTTCTTAAATTAAAACAACAAAAATTTTCACTGAAATTGTTTTCAAAAGCACATTTAACAGCGACTTAGGCAAGCAATATTATAATATGCAAAATAATGTCATAATTTATGAGAAGCTTGCGACATGACAAACTCTTAGCACTCTCGCAACTTGAACTATAGCAAATTTTGAACTTGTCTCATAGACACGAACTTTGAACGGTGGAAATGGAAAATCTGAAGAAGAAAGAGATAGAAAGGCTGTGTAGACTGCAGAAGCACTTCATAACCAGCCATATTGCTGGCAGTTTCTTGTTGCATGCATATCAATCTCTTTTCTGCAGTGCTTCAGTAAACAAAGACTTCTAGCACAAAAAACAAGAAAAACTTTTCTGCCAACTCTTCTCTATGGCGCGCGCATTCGCGGAAATGACACTGTGGGGCATGAATACTAATTTCTAATTTTGAAGCTGGCGTCGACAACACATTAAGTTGCTTACTTGCCGACGCCGACGACGACAACTTGCAGTGAAGTAAACCAGAAATTTGCGCTGCGATGAGCATATTTTGCGGTTGGTAAATGGGTTAGAGCAGCAAGAGATTTGGCTACGAGTTCTGGACAGTGGAGAGATTGCAGAGTGGTGATTGAGGTGAAGTTGAACGAATGGCTAAGTGGTTTTTATTGCTCTTGAATCTGCTGTTGACAAAAGTAGTGAACTATCATTTCCGTCACCCGAAATGTAAAAGAAAAGCATTATACCGAGTTGGCAATTCTACAAATAAATTTTTATAGAAAAAACCTCATAACGATTTTGATATATCAATTTACAGTCATAAAGAGTACATGTACTTAAATGTTATATTTTAAAAACAAAAGAGTTAAAATACCCCAACTCTTAGGCAGAGATTTTCTTTATAGCTGTTATGGCTCCCATCTCAATGCACAATTCTGTCCGTCGTCAAATGCATCTAAAGCGCTTCGTCACTCTGCTGTTGTGGCTTTTATTTTGGCTAGCATTTGACGCTTGTGGAGTCTAAGAAAACTTTCTATTGCACGTTCCGGCGCATGCTTACAATGATAATGATGGTAATTCTGATGATGATGTTGTGAGTGATACTCTTGAGACTGATGATAATGATGTTGATACAGTATGACCAAAATTAAGAACAACTTTAGGACTTAGACATGGACTTGAGTGCTTATTAGTTGTTAATTGCACTGACAGCGCCTTAGTTGAGCTAATAAACAAATTAAATGGCCCAACTGGCTGCCAATTGGCACTTGGTATTATTGGTGCATAAAAGCCCTTCAAAAAAATCAAAACTCGGCCAACAGCATTTGGCCTGTGTATTTTCCAACACTTGACATTTTTCTATGCATATACTTGTCTGAATTCCAAACGAGTTGACATTTGCACACTGTCTGCCACTCAGATGTGCATCCCCTGCCATACTCCCCCGATTCTCACCAACCACCACTGTTTGCATGCCAAACATAAAAAGGGCAAAAATACAGTTTTGTCGCTGCGTCGCTGGATTGTCTGTTCGTCTGTTTGTCATCCTGTCCAGCGTCCGGAATCGTCTGCCATGACATTTGTCCTTCGGTCTGTCTGTCTGTTTAGTTACTGGTGCCTATCCATGTTAAGCCTAAGTAACTCAGCAACGACTGTTGCGGCATAGAAAATGAAAAGTTCGCATTTGACACTGGCAGTTCGAATAGCGAGGGAACTTGCTCTCTAGCTCATTCATTTCATAAATATAAAAGTGTTCAAAAGCCTTTGGGATTGATGATAGCACAGGAAAGATTTCAGTCATTTGAAATATTTTAATTACAAAGACTTAAATTGAACTTTTTGTATTGTAGTGGTTTTTTTCATCGTGGCTTTTTGTTGATGAATTTCAAATAAATGGTTAGAATGTATACGAAATTTAAATTTAAAATGTTTAAGCTTATCTTAAATAATGTCAAGGTTAAGCTTGTTTTTAACCACATCGTTTTGCATAGTTAGCAATATGCATTAATATTTGTCTTGAGTATGCAATTCTACCTGGTTAATTTGCCAGGCAGGCACACACTCAATGGTCTGTAACCCAAAATCGGGCTTCAAGGGCATTACAATCAATTATGCATAAGCTTAAATCGTCACATGTGTTAAGGTAGTGAAGCTCTGTTTGACTCCACCAAAACCAATCTGTGAGTGCGATTCAGAGTCATCGATTCATTTCAGTCCTGAAGTCGTCCTTGCTCGTGTGTTAACCCTTCTGTTGGAGTCTCTGAGAGTCTGTGACTCTGTTTCTGTCAGACTGGTGGCTTTCATGTGAATTGAATTGATTTTCAAGTGGTCTATGCTATTAGTTGTAATTGATTCTTGAAATAATTTATTTCATGGCTTTTTGTCGCCACAGCCACAGCCATAGCCATAGCCACAGCTGTCACCATCATTGAAGTCACTGGTAGCTGGCTTATAGCGATGACTAGAGAACGTGTATTTTCTCAAATTGAATGTCTTTTCGTATTTAAATTAATTAGCAGAAACTTTTCCTCACTTACAATTTAAAATCTTAAGCAACTGCCATAGACCTGAATACTATTCACATATAAATATTTAAGGATTACACTTTGATAAGGCATTATGCCAAGAAATCTACTCAACACAAACCCAATCTTTCTATTTCAGGCTCATGTTAAAAACGCGCAACTGCTGAAAAATTAATAGCTGAAGAGTTGAGCGACTGATTTGGGTTGTTGCTGCTGGGCTCATTGTTAATTCCACGAAATCGAAGCATCATAAAACCTTGATGATGCATCTACTACACTCCATTCTATCGTTCGGTTGCATTATGTTAGCATATTTTGCAAGTTTATCACGCCACTCGCAGCCTCTTTGTGCCCATTTGCCCCGTTGGCACAGCAGCTGTATCAGCAAACCACGCAGCTTTCTACGTTCCTTTCTATTTGGAGAGCGCAATTTATTGATGTGCCTGTTGTGTTCATGAATATTTTGTGTGTTGTTGTTGTGGTTGTTGTGGTCGCCCGATTGCTTGCCTAGCGGTTTGCAGCACCTCTAGCATCCAACCGAGTTCTGTGTTGCCTCGGTGCACTTAAAACTTGTTTGATTTACAAAATGGTGGCATCGTTGCCATTGCCATTGTTAAGCGACACCATCCCACCAATTCTGCACCTCCCATCCTTTCACGTCGCGGGCAAAGGATTCAACAGCAGGCAAGCAGACAGTTCGAAGTGCGTTGCAAACTATTTCCTCTTCTTGCACAGCAAACTTATTAGAAGTTGACAAAATGGCACTAGCAATTTGCTCGAACGTGATCTTAAGTTATATTATTGAAGACGAAGTGTGTTTGGGAAATGGCATATTTGAGGTTTAGACGTTCTTGGTGTTCCAAAAAATAAAATTGATGCAGAACAGTGCTTCTATGCCTAAATGACGGATGTGAGGAGAATATAACTTTTACTATAAGTTTATCATTAACAGATAATAGAAGCATAAGCAAACGGGTAAAAAAAAACTTTTAAAGGCCAAAACGCACAAGAAATGACAATAAAAATATAAACATTTAATAATTTGTGAGTTAAATATTTTTGACCTGCCAGGACACATTTACTTTGCAAGGGAAACTAACAGCAAAAACGAGGTAAGCCGAATTGAGTTAAATCGAATCAGATTAAGTTGAGTTAAGCTGAGCAGGCAAGAAAATGATCCGGCTCGATGCCAAATATTATGCACATAAACAAAAATTCATGCTTGCATGTACTCAATATAAGACACACAATTGTGGCAGGACTTTGTATTCTGGAGTGTTTCGCGTGAGAGGTTCACGAAGAAGACTCTCATACATTATAACCACGATTAGAACAAACGAACCAAAAGTGCTAGCGGCGTTTATAAAAAGGACAGAAAACTGGAAAGCGTTTGTTGTTTTTAGTTGCTGCACGGCAGGCCACAACTATTGTGTAACCTACTTCATTTTGTGGAGTGGAAGTGTGTGGAGTTGGGAAAAGGTGGTTGGCCAACTTGCAACGTCCTCCAAAAACAACAAATAGAGAAAATTAACAGTTAGCTACAACTATAAACGTGCAAGCGCCAACAACTTCAGAGCTCAGTTAAGAATAGGTGTGAACATTTTTAGATTATTGATACAGTTCTGTTTCCAATGGTCAAAAAATAGGATAAAGGGTACAAAGTTAGCTATCTTAACGGAACGCTTACTTTCTTAACTTTATTTTTATAGTGTATTGGACTTCGCTTAAAATTTTGTAATAAATTATAATTAATTTATACGATAAATGAAAATACCTTAAAACTTATTTATATAAATACAATAAGATCTATGTTCATGAATTTTGGTTCGACATCCCTGGTAGCGCATTAGCCCATTTCATTTACTGACTTAATATCTCTTACTCTTCGTCTCCGTCTATGTCTCGAGCTGTCTGCCTCTTTCGTTGGTCCTTTTGGGCCTATTAGCCTTAATGGGACTTTTGCATGCTTCACTACAACAACTCTAACTGGCTGGTTGAACTGCCTCTTGCCGTATCGTTTAAATTTTGGTAGTCTTTTTTAGAAGCTTTTCTCTACATTTTTTGCACGTCTGTGCAGTTTTCAATTATTTATGGTTTGTGGACGCTTTTGCATTAAAACTGCCTAAATATTTCCAAGGCACAAAAAGCCTCGGCTATCCTGTGACTGCCCCAGCAGACAGCCCGAATTGCCATTCAAGAATGGCAGCTACCCAAGCTGCAGCTGGCCCACCATATGAGTCAAACCAGCGTTGTCCATCCACTTTACACCTGTATCCTCTCCTTTGACCTAAACAATTTCTTTTCTGTAGCTTTTTCACGCTGACTTTTGTTTATGTAAAACAGCTTTACAACGCGCCCAAAATTGCTTTATTTCCCAGAGCACGTGAAATCGCTTTAATGTCAAGCTCCGGTTTTTGTTGGCCGATGGCCAATATCTAGAAGCAGCTGTTTGAACTTTTGGACATAATGACTAAATTACAATGTAAATATTGGTTAAATGTTTATAAATGGGGCTCACAATGGTTAATTCAGTTGTCAAATATATTAACAGTTTGGCCCTGCAATGGGATCATTAAGTTTTTATGAAAAGAACAAGCAAAGATTATCAACGTTTAACTTTATTGAAAACATATCCTGACGAATCATGATGTTAGGCAACATATGGCTGGTTTTCTCCTTTTCTACATATCAAATATTGAAGCC
>JAWNNU010001262.1:0-11507 GCA_035044585.1 Scaptomyza polygonia | reverse complement strand
ACTAAAAAATCGATTAAATGCTTACGTTGTTTAAAGCTTTGTTGCATAGAAATCTGTCAGAAAGTGTTGCAATCATAAAGTTGCAACAAAATGGTTGCAATTGCATTTTTAATAATGTGCAATGACAGCGCCCATAACGAGCAAATTGCAAAGACGCTGCTTAACTCATTTGCAACTTGTGTCTTTTCCTTTCGCCCTTTGCCTTTTTCTGGCAAATATTCCGGCGCATAAATATAAAGAGCGCAATTTATGTGTGCATCTATTTAAGTATTTTACTTGTGTGTGTTTTTTTGTGGTTGAGGGGGCCTGCACTTGTCACACGTTGTCTTCTTTCTAGCAAGTGAATGTTTGTGTGAGATAATTTACATATGCACATATATGTATGTGAGCGTTTAGTTGTGTGTGTGGTTTGCCCTCGTTGTGAATGCAAAAAAGCGCAAGCGAGATAAATAATAATAAAAAAGGACAGACAAAACAAAAAGACAACATGCGAAGCGGAGCAAAACAAAAAGGAGGCCATAGGCAATGCCTAAAGCAGTTAAAAGAGACAAAAAACAGAAGAGTTCTTGCTGTTGCACACAGAATAAGTTATGTTATGTTCAAAGAAGATATGACTCAAGCTTTTTATTCCACACTCACTCCAAGAACTTTCTCTTTTTCACTCCCTACTGCTAGAAACTGGGCTGTAAATTTAAAATCCTATCTGTTGGCAAGGCGTAAGGCAATCCAAGTTACCAGCAACAGCAAGAACTGCAAAAAATGTTTGAAGATTTAACGTACTTGGCAGAAATCTTAAAGTTTTGATAAAAGCCTATTACAACGTTTTAAAGTTGAATGATTTATCAAGAGTCTTATTTTTGAACTAGATTTAAATGAACATATTAACGAGTCATAAAAATATTTGTTACTCACAACATGTAAACTTGAGCGTCTTCTTAAAGTAGTATGAATAATATATTTTCGAAATTTTCGTCATGCTTAACCTTAAGAACTATATTGTTAACTAATTCTAGCCATAAAATATTTTTAAATGTGAAATTGATTGTCAATGATAAAATTGTTTTCTCTCATTCCGATTCAAAACTTGCAGAATTAATGCTTTGCAGTTTTCTTAAATTAAAACCTTTATTAAAAGTTTAATAAATTTCCTTGTATTTCCCCGTACCCTGTATGTTGGTAAACTATTTTGACAGTTATTATTTCAAACTCAAACGCGCTCTATATTTCATTTTCGAGCTTGTCAATTAATTTCAAAGTTTTTAATTAACATTTTTGTGAACGCCAGCCTAATACAACAACAACAGCACTATCAAAAAACTGCCAAACTTTGAGTGCAATTTTGCAAAAACTTTTTAGCGTTCTTTACTCTATGAAAGTTGCTGAGGTATTGAAATATTAACGCTTGCTAAAAAAGAAAACGAAAAAGACAATTTTTAAAGCACTCAAATTTGTGGCAAAAGAACTTGAAGAAAATCAATAAATGCCCAAGCAAAACTTGCACAACGAAGTGGTTCTCACAAATGAGTTGCTCTGCAGACATAGTTTAAGCCTGTTTTTTTTTTCTCAACATTAAAAATGGTTAGAAAGTTGGCGATTGATTCGCTTTAATATTTCGGTATGTAGCATTTATTCACAGTGATAAATTTATACATATTGAATTTACAATAATAGTATATAGTACACATAAATATCTACCACAAGGGTTGATGAACCCAATGTGCGGACCTTGAGTTGCCCAGAGGCAATTGAACTGAGACAAACAGCAGACGCCAGCAGCAGTGGGGCAAACGGAACGCACCGGCTGCTGCGACTCTCAGCAGTGGGTGTCAACAATTGCACAGCTTTTCTCTCCTACACTCACACTTAAACACAAAGTATAAGTAGAAGAAATAACTGGCGTATGAGCAAACTAAAAAAAAAACAAACACATTTGGCGCCACTGGACAATTTTAACGTTTCTGTAGCTGTGACAAATGCACATCATGAAACGCAAACAAAGTTTAAAATGTAATCGATGTAGTATATGAACAACTTTTAAAGATTTCCTACATTTTAATGCAAACTTTTTCAAGCTTCAAGCTTAAGCTGCAGTGCGAATCGATAAGCATGACTGATTGAAAGCGTGTGCACACTGCGTATGGGTAATACAAAATCTAACAAGTGTCAGCTTAAATAGATAATGCACTGGAGGTCGCCAAGCATATGGTAACCAAAAAGGCTTGAAATAATATATGTAAAAGTTTATATTTTCACGCTCATTTTAAGTATGAAGTTTTTTATTGTACTAAATTCCGATATTACTAGCAACATTGTTATATTATTAACTTTTTGCACCAACGCAACAAAGCAATATTTATAAGCCTTTATTCACAATTATCCAATTATTGGCAAATTCAAATTCAACTCCTATCCAAAGTAACCTTATTCCTTCCGATTTTTCTTTAAAAGGCTTAATTCTCGAGTGCAACACAAATTGAAACACGATGTTTGCTTATTAAATGCAAGCACATACATATATGGTGATTATTTAATTGTCTTCATATAACCGGCCACAGAAACAACTGACTCGACAAACATGCAACATGCAACAACCACGTTGACCACAAAAAGGACAAGAGTTTGATAGCCAAAAATATTTTTAACAAGTGCTTTTTAAATATGCAGTTGATGCGTCTTTGAGCTTTTACTGCCCGGAAAATGAGCTACCTTAAACTATGCATCGAAACGAGCAATTTTATTTTGAAGCTTACAGTTAAACTTATAATAATAAACATTCACGAATAATATGATTTTTATTTGACGATTTTAAATTTTTTAATGAAATTACATTTATTGTTTTGTTGGTGTAATTTCTTTATTTTCGATGCACTGAAATCATAGACACGCACAGAAAAAATCTTGATTCTGTTACACAAATAATCTTATATAAAGATTTTAACAAATTTTTGTAGGTTTTGTACGTTGAATATTTTCTCCAAAGTGAAAGCACAAACAACAGCCGCACAAAGTAGGCAACACTTTTGCCTTTTGAGTACGTAACGTAACGTAACGCGAACAACGATATAGACGACGAAAAAGCACAGACGAATAACGTAAGTAGAGACAACGACGACAGGCGACGGGAGAAACGACGCGTGGTGCAAACAACGTGAAAATGTTTACAAAGCGGCTACTGCCACACAACTGAGGCGACAGGATGCAACTGCTGTTGCTCGAAAGCGGCTGAGGAACAAAATGGAATTGAAACAGGCGACGACACGAAGGCAAGCAGTACACACGAAGTGAAGTTTCCCCACGAAAACCATCTGTTTCCAAAAGAGAATAACACAACAGCAAAGAGTGAACAAGAGGGATAGGGGATTGGGAAAAGTATGAAAAGAAAAGGCAGGGAGAAAGCGAAGTGATTTACAGCAAGCTAACTAACCTACCGCAAAGGACTTCACGCGCATATATAAATTAATCGGATTTTGTGCTTATGAAAACTAAGAAAGCCAACTTCTCCAAAGAAATAAAACTCTTTTGGCTCTTGCTTTTTGGTGTCGGGGCAGTTGAGTATTTTATCGTTTTTTTTTTGCCCTGCTGCTAGACATAATTGGCGCTTGCGCTGCATACAAGGTACAACTGCCTAAGCCACAATAGGCCTAGAGCGAATCAACACTAAGCAAAAGTGCAACGAATGTTGCCCGAACTGAACATTTTTGAACCATTGCCAAATACACGACGCGACGAAGCAAAGCTGCTGCAGCAAAGCCTGCAAAGCATTTTGAAGCAGTGGGACGGAATGAAAAGGCAAACCGACAGCGACATGAATGTAGCGCAACAAAACGGGATATGCAAAACAAACACAAAATGGAAGCGAAAGCACGTGGCACAAGCACACACAGCTGGATTCTTGCGCACGTAAGTGTGTTAGTGTATAATAGTTAGTGTATAACAGCTTGAGGTTGGCGCTGTGTGGGTGTTAACGCGTGTGATTGAATGTGAGGCATAGTTGAGGCAGTGTGCTGGCTGTGCAGCAAAATCTTTGTCACGCTACTTGCAACGCATTTGCTTAACAGATATTCAATTTTAGAACTTTAACTCTTACATATAAGGGAAACATTTAATGTGAAGCCCATATATTTTTATATTTTGTCAGTTTAATGACAATGTAGGTGTCAGTCGTCTTTTTTTTAATTTTGAAGCCATTTTATGCTAAATAGAACAAATGGAAACAGGTAATTTTTTAGTTAACCATTAAAATTCTTATGTATTATTATCATTTAGTGGTTCATGCATTGTTAATGAAATTCAGTTTTTTTTTGCCGCTGTGCCGCCTCTGTCACCATTTTAATTTAATCAAGTTGTGAAAAAAATATCAATAAAGGATGATAGGCGCGGTGTTTGATTCAGTGTGTTGGCCCCTACTCTGTCAACCAAAAATGACTTAGGTCAATTATTAATAATAAAACAACAAAGCAATCTAACAAGCTAAAAAATATCATCAAAATGCGCATCGATCTGTTATTAACCTTCGCATTCTTATAACAAGCTGCGAGCAGAGCTAAAAATAACTCTCAAAAAAAACTGCAACATGAACAAAATATTTGACTGCAACATGAACAAAATATTTGAAATGTAAAAAAACAAACCAGCAAAACATTTAACAAAACGATTAGTTTTACTCAAGTTAGAGTAGGAACACGCATTGCAATATTGAAAAAACATTTAAGCTACATATAACTCATTTCCACACGCGACATTGCTGAAACAGCGATTTTAAATACCATATTATATTTTAAATATTGACTGTAAAAATAACATCTGAATGCCCTTTTAAGAAGCCATTAAATTAAATAATTTGTTATGCATAGCGTTCCATAGTTGGGTGGAAAATAATATCATTAAGTGCGAAAGTCATCAGAATTAATTTATTGAAATGGGATTGCATTTACGAAATTGCCATTAAGAAAATGGCAAGGCTAAAAACTTTAAATATTATTAAATAGACTTGTAGTTAGTGCTTGTTATATGAAATTCAAAACAATTTCGAGCACATGTCAGCATCAGTTTCTTGTAGTTTCATTGCTCATAAACACTTAATTGCATATATTGCCATGTTTTCAGTTATAACACAAGTGTACATGCAAACGTTTCTTCAGCGTTCTGCATGCACTTCAACATGGAAATCCTGTGTCTTTTAACATATTTAAGATTGGCTCGGCAAAAGCAAAACGCTCAAAATATACCACGAGAACCGAACCGACAGCACGGCGTATGACGCGTAAACATGTTGTATGACATATGTCACGTGTCGCCATAACACATCATTTTACTCTAGTTTTTTCTTTTTTTGTTTTGTTTGGTGCTTTAAGAAGCGAGCGTCAGGCATTAAAAATAAGCAACAACAAATTATACGAGTTATGACAACAAGCAAGCCTAGCTTAGGCAGGCAGGCAGGCTAGCAAAATAAGACATTTTGTGATAAGAGCACAGGATAACAAGTTGAACGTGACGAGCATGTGAACAAAGAACAAAACAACATCAACAACGTTAAATAAACTCGTCGTCGTGATGTGATATAAACAATGCCAGACACAGTCGACAAACTACAACAACACAAACAACCACACACACACACGCATGCAAGCACGACAGCAAGTGTCAGGACAAAACACATTCAAAATAAAATACATGACACTACGCAGTGCGAAAGATAGTGGAACAGTCAGCGAAATGTCGCTGATAACGCAAATGTCAGACCTAGGAAATACCTCCCCTTCATTCAACCTGCTTACTCTACTTTACTCTTTTCAATCTTTTCTTCACAAGCACGACTTTCACTTTTTATGACTTAATTTTGCTTGCGTCTCGACGTTTGAATGCGAAAATAACAGGAAGAGTAAAATAGGAATGGACAATCACGAAAGTGAAATAAAAACCAAAACAAAAGAGGAAAAGAAAAGTCAAAAAACATACTGGGACACATAACAATAAACTTTGCAGCAAAGGATTCCGAAAGAAGAGTCGGGTGTAGAGTAATTGGCAGTTCTACTCTTCGCCTTTCACTAATTCTTTATCTTTTTCCCTGTCGATTTCTATGCATTCGCTAGCCTTTCTAGCGCAACAAGACAAGACTAATACCCGATATTTGCGAAAAGTGAATATCACTTCAACTGAAGCAGTTATGAAAAAAAAAATATATGGAAGAACAGGCAGGCAAAAGGCCCCTTCTATTTATAACATTTTTAATATATGTAAGACAACAGGAAGATACGATGCAATCTACAGATTTAATGTTCGTGAGTCAAACAAGTGCAAGACATTTGAGCTGTTCAATAACATGGATAATCGAACGCGTTGCTTCAAATTCGATATTCTTATGTTCAACTCAATCTCCAATATGATAACTCAAGCGTATTTTAATTTCAATCATTTTTCAATCAATCGAGTGCAGCCATACTTGAATGGCATATCAATCAATTTTCATATCTGACACTTTAACGCACAATCTAAACATATATTCCTTCCCCTCTCCTCTAAGAACCATGTTCAATTTCATTCAACTCGAGGCAATGTCATGCAATTCCTATTTGAATTTCAACGCCAACGCTCTATATGCACATAAAATATTACTCATACGCACGTTTGCACTTTAAGTAAACTCTCGGCAAAAAACTTCCATGACACTTGGCAGGATTATGCAAAATGCGTTTACAACTTATAGTAATGTGTGTAGAATGAGGAGTGAAAAGAGACCAGTTGGCACACACAACAAACCAGCCACACAATCGGCCAGATAGTCAACTATCAACTTTCAGGTTTCGACTTTTGCTCTTGTCAGTACTTCAGATAAAAAGTTCAATAACATTTTTCCTTTGCTGCATTTTTCATTTGGTTCACAATATTTTTACTGCATTTAACGCAAAAAATATTTATATTTAATTAATAATATTTCGATCAATGGTATAAAAAATGACCAAACACACATGTTGCACACATTAAGAACATCAAGTAGCCCGAAAGCCAGTCGACGAGTGTTGGTCTGTCTCTGTGTCGGTTGATTGGGCTTCATCTGATAGCTGATATCTGGGCTGAGGGTGGAAAAGTAATGTCTGGCAAGTATGACACTTGTATCTGATATAAATCAGCAATAAACAGCAGCAATAACATTTTTTAAAAACACAAATATATCAAAAGAGGCTTCAATATTAGATATGTAGAAAAGGAGAAAACCAGCCATATGTTGCCTAGCCTCATGATTCTTCAGGATATGTTTTCAATAAAGTTAAACGTTGATAATCTTTGCTTATGTTCTTTTCATAAGAGCTTGATTTTCCCATTGCAGGGCCAAACTGTTAATATATTTGACAACTGACTTAACCATTGTGAGCCCCATTTATAAACATTTAACCAATATTTACATTGTAATTTAGTCATTATGTCCCAAAGTTCAAACAGCTGCTTCTAGATATTGGCCATCGGCCAACAAAAACCGGGGCCTTACATTAAAGCGATTTCACGTGCTCTGGGAAATAAAGAAGTTTTGGGCGCGTGTTAAGCTGTTTTACATAAACAAAAGTCAGCGTGAAAAAGCTACAGAGAAGAAATTGTTTATGTCAAAGGAGAGGATAATGGTGTAAAGTGGATGGACAACGCTGGTTTGACTCATATGGTGGGCCAGCTACAGCTTTGGTCGTTGCCATTCTTGAATGGCAATTTGGGCTGTCTGCTTGGGCAGTCACAGGATAGCTGAGGCACAGGCTTTTTGTGCCTTGGTAATATTTAGGCAGTTTTAATGCAAAAGCGTCCACAAACCATAAATGATGGAAAACTGCACAGACGTGCAAAAAATGTAGAGACAAGCTTCTAAAAAAGACAACCAAAATTTAAACGATATAGCAAGAGGCAGTTCAACCAGCCAGTTAGAGTTGTTGTAGTGAAGCATGCAAAAGTCCCATTAAGGCTAATAGGCCCAAAAGCACCAACGAAAGAGGAAGACAGCTCGAGACATAGACATAGACGGAGACGAAGAGATAGTAAGTCAGTAAATGAAATGGGCTAATGCGCTACCAGGGATGTCGTTCCAAAATTTCTGCACAAAGATCTTATTGTATTTATAAAAATAAGTTTAAAGGTATTTTCATTTATCGTAATAATTAATTATAATTTATAAGAATATTTTAAGCGAACAAACCCAATACATTATAAAAATAAATTTAAGAAATTAAGCGTTCCGTTAAGATAGCTAACTTTGTACCCATTATCCTATTTTTTGACCATTGGAAACAGAACTCTATCAATAATCCAAAAATGTTCACAACTATTCTTAACTGAGCTCTGAAATTGTTGGCGTTTGCACGTTTACAGTTGTAGCTAACTGTTAATTTTCTCTATTTGTTTTTTTTTTGGGGGACGTTGAAAGTTGGCCACCCACCTTTTCCCAACTTCACACACTTCCACTCCACCAAATGAAGTAGGTTACAGAACAGTTGTGGCCTGCCGTGCAGCAACTAAAAACAACAGACGCATTCAAGTTTTCTCTACTTTTTTATAAACGCCGCTAGCACTTTTGGTTCGTTTGTTCTAATCGTGGTTATTAAGTATGAGAGTCTTCTTCGTGAACCTCTCACGCGAAAAACTCCAGAATATAAAGTCCTTCTACAATTGTGTGTCCTATGTTTGGTTCATGTTAGCATTAATTTTTGTTTATGTGCATAATTTTGGCATTGAGCCAGATCATTTTCTTGCCTGCTCAGCTTAACTCAACTAAATCTTATTCGATTTAACTCAATTCGGCTTACCTCGTTTTTGCTGTTAGTTTCCCTTTCAAAGTAAATGTGTCTTAAGAGGTCAAAACAATTTAACTCACAAATTATTGAATGTTTATATTTTTATTGTCATTTCTTGTGCGTTTTTGCCTTAAAATGTTCTTTTTACCCGTTTGTTTATGTATCTTTTATCTGTTAATGATAAGCTTATAGTAAAAGTTATATCCTCCTCACATCCGTCATTTAGGCATAGAAGCTCTGTTCTGCATCAATTTTATTTTTTGGAACACCAAGAACGTCTAAACCTCAAGTATGCCGTTTCCCAAACTCACTTCTTCTTCAATAATATAACTTAAGATCACGTTCGAGCAAATTGCGAGTGCCATTTTGTCAACTTCTAATAAGTTTGCTGTGCAAGAAGAGAAAATAGTTTGCAACGCACTTCGAACTGTCAGCTTGCCTGCTGTTGAATCCTTTGCACACGACGTGAAAGGATGGGAGATGCAGAATTGGTGGAATGGTGTCGCTTCACAATGGCAATGGCAACGATGCCACCATTTTGTACATCAAACAAGTTTTAAGTGCACCGAGGCGACACAGAACTCGGTTGGATGCTAGAGGTGCTACAAACCGCTAGGCAGGCAATCGGGCAACCACAACAACAACACACAAAATATTCATGAACACAACAGGCACATCAATAAATTGCGCTCTCCAAATGGAAAGGAACGTAGAAAGCTGCGTCGTTCGCTGATGCAGCTGCTGTGCCAACGGGGCAAATGGGCACAAAGAGGCTGCGAGTGGCGTGATAAACTTGCAAAATATGCTAACATAATGCAACCGAACGATAGAATGGAGTGTAGTAGATGCATCATCAAGGTTTTATGATGCTCCGACTTCGTGGAATTAGCAATGAGCCCAGCAGCAACAACCCAAATCAGTCGCTCAACTCTTCAGCTCGATATTAGATTTTCAGCAGTTGCGCGTTTTTAACATGAGCCTGAAATAGAAAGATTGGGTTTGTGTTGGGTAGATTTGTGGGCATAATGCCTTATCAAAGTGTAATCCTTAAATATTTATACGTGAATGGTGTTCAGGTCTATGGCAGTTGCTTAAGATTTTAAATTGTAAGTGAGGAAAAGTGTCTGCTAATTAATTTAAATACGAAAAGACTTTCAATTTGCAAAACTTACACGCTCTCCAGTCACCGCTTTAAGCCAGTTAGCAGTGACTTCAATGATGGTGACAGCTGTGGCTATGGCTATGGCTGTGGCGACAAAAAGCCATGAAATAAATTATTTCAAGAATCAATTACAACTAATAGCATAGACCACTTGAAAATCAATTCAATTCACATGAAAGCCACCAGTCTGACAGAAACAGAGTCACAGACTCTCAGAGACTCCAACTGAAGGGTGAACACACGAGCAAGGATGACTTCAGGACTGAAATGAATCGATGACTCTGAGTCGCACACACAGATTGGTTTTGGTGGAGTCAAACAGAGCTTCACTACCTATACACATGTGACGATTTAAGCTTATGCATAATTGATTGTAAGGACCTAGAAGCCCGATTTTGGGTTACAGACCATTAAGTGTGTGCCTGCCTGGCAAATTAACCAGGTAGAATTGCATACTCAAGACATATTATATTAATATAAATGCATATTGCAAATTATGCAAAACGATGTGGTTTAAGACAAGCTTAACCTTGACATTATTTAAGATAAGCTTAAACATTTTAAATTTAAATTTTGGATACCTTCTAACCATTTATTTGAAATTCATAACAATACAAAAAGTTAAATTGAAGTCATTGTAATTATACTATTTCAAATGACTGAAATATTTCTTGTGCTTTCATCAATCCCAAAGGCTTTTGAACACTTTTATATTTATGAAATGAATGAGCTAGAGAGCAAGTTCCCTCGCTATTCGTACTGCCAGTGTCAAATGCGAACTTTTCATTTTCTATGCCGCAACAGTCGTTGCTGAGTTACTTAGGCTTAACATGGATAGGCACCAGTAACTAAACAGACAGACAGACCGAAGGACAAATGTCATGGCAGACGATTCCGGACGCTGGACAGGATGACAAACTGACGAACAGACAATCCAGCGTGGCTGGCGACGAAACTGTATTTTTGCCTTTTTTATGTTTGGCATGCAAACAGTGGTGGTTGGTGAGAATCGGGGGAGTATGGCAGGGAATGCACATCTGAGTGGCAGACAGTGTGCAAATGTCAACTCGTTTGGAATTCAGACAAGTATATGCATAGAAAAATGTCAAGTGTTGGAAAATACACAAGCCAAATGCTGTTGGCCGAATTTTGATTTTTTTGAGGGCTTCTGTGCACCAATAAAACCAAGTGCATCTACAATTGTTAGCCAATTGGCAGCCAGTTGGGCCATTTAATTTGTTTATTAGCTCAACTAAGGCGCTGTCAGTGCAATTAACGACTAATGAGTCAAGTCCATGTCTAAGTCCCAAAGTTGTTCTTAATTTTGGTCATACTGTATCAACATCATTATCATCAGTCTCATGAGCATCACTCACAAAAACCTCGTCACAAAAATTACCATCATTATCATTGTAAGCATGCGCCGGAACGTGCAGTAGAAAGTTTTCTCAGACTTCACAAGCGTCTAATGCTAGCCAAAATAAAAGCCACAACAGCAGAGTGACGAAGCGCTTTAGATGCATTTGACGACAGCTAAGATTGTACATTGCGATGGGAGATATAACATAGAAATT